>JASANE010014249.1:0-88990 GCA_030248225.1 Trileptium ribeirensis
TTGATTCTGGATTTCGGTAACAATCAGCTACTACAACATACTAGAAGTAAAGACAAAAGGTGCGTTTTATCAAAGGTAAATGAACAAGCTGACTTGCCTGGTTTGTCTTCCATACAGCCGAAATTTGATAAGGTCAGTAGAATTTTATCAAATTATAAAGTTTTGTTCGATGCAGTGGAAGGTACTGATGAAGTTTCGCATTCTATCGAGCATCATATAGTCACAACAGGTCCACCGGTTTTTGCACGTCCACGTCGAATTTTCGGTGACAAATTAAAAATTGCGAAAAATAATTTTCTCCAACTGGAGAAACAAGGTGTTGTGTATCGGGGAGAATCTCCTTGGGCAACACCATTACACATGGTGCCGGTGATGTCAAAAACCTGTGGAGGTGTTGCGGTGACTATAGAATGCTAAATAAAGTGACAGTTCCCGACAGGTATCCTATGCGTAATATCGCTGACATAACGAATGATCTTGAGAATTGTAAAGTTTTCTCAAAACTTAACCTCGCTTGTTTTACAGGTCCATGTCGCAAGTTATTATTTCTAACTTCCGCCTTATTCTCACTTAGATATTGTGCAATTTGTTTTATCAGACAATTAGCAGTTACAATGTTAGACATTCTTTGTATGTAATTCTTAAGGATAAGATTTTACGACTGTCGGCATATCAGTCAGTTTAGTTGGAAATTTTATAACACTCGCTTTCGATGAATTTTAGAGACACACATATTCCGAGTCTGTGTGCAATTATGACGGTTGATGTAGGTAAACAAAGACACGAGCTGCGACAATCTGTTTAAACGAAACTCCAAGAACATGTGTTTTATTCAGAGTTACGCTGCCGTTGCTTACAATTTTAGAAAATCTAATGTTTGCGATGAAGTTGTGTATAAAGCAGTTTTACATTGACATAATATACCAAACACGCAGCGGTTTCAAATTTGGCGGAGGTGCGAGGATTGATACTTCCGCGCTTCACTAGTTTATAATGGCTTATCTATGGTAAAATACCCCAGCCAGGAAAAATTTTCAACCCCCTCAAAAACGTCTTCTTTGTCAAGGTTGAAAAATTTTGTCAGGAACTGACAAAGTATTATTTTCGTTAAAATTCGAAGATAAAAATTTAATAAATCATGTAAAAAAATCAGCTACGATGTTCTTCTCTACAGTCGTTCCTGACGCGATGCCCATGCGTACTATTTAATTGTTATGAATTTAAAAAAAACACCATTTACCGTTTGAATTATATATATATACATATAAAAATTAATTTATGTTTAGTCATATTAACCATTTGGCCAAGGTAACCTTGAGCGATCAAAGTGTAAAGAACGCCATGCTGTTCTCGATATAGTAATCGTTAGCCTAAACCTTAGGCCCTTATATGAGGCATACACTAAGCCTAAGTTGGAGGGTTGCCCCCCGAACCCCCCGGTTAAGCAGTTCTTTTTCCTAACGATATAACTTATTGCCAGTCAGGGTTACGTGGTCCAACCATATTATGGTTCTATTGTAATATTAAATAAGCTATGTACAAATAATACGCTATCTTTATTGCTGCAACAATAAACCAATTTACGTTAGATCGAATTGTCGCTACAATAGCATTGAGCAAGCTATTGATGTTGCAACAACGATATAGTTCCTTTGTTTGGTCCACTTAAAGCAAACGTTATTGCCACATCAATATTTATTTGCAACTCTCTTGTACCAGCAAAAATAGAAAAGCATTATGCTCTGCAATAATTAAGGAAAATATATCGTCTTTGCAATATCTTACGGTGTGCAATTCGTGCACGCAGATCTCTGTGAATGACGCATAAGCGCATATCGTCAAATACCAATTGCGCAAGCTGACCAATCTAAAACAGCCATAACAACTCCATTCGGTCTGTTCATTTATAGACGTATGCCTTTTGGCTTACGTAATGCCGCTCAAACTTTTCAACGTTTAATCGATACCGTACTGCACGTAATGCCTTACGCTAAAGCTTATATTGATGATATACTAATTGCTAGTGCAAACGTTGAAGATCATAAGCGTCATTTGATTGCAGTTTTAGACAAACTTAAAAAGAATGGTTTGCGGCTAAAGAGTGAAAAATGCCAATTTTTTAAAGACCGTACTGTTTTTCTTGGTATCGAAATAGATGGTACAGGTTTTCGACCATTAACATCAAAAATAAAAGCCATACAGGATATTGAAAAACCAAAAACTGTTAAAGATTTGAAGCGTTTTCTCGGTATGGCCGGATTTTACCATCGTTTTGTGCCAAAGTTTTCAGACATAGCTGCACCTCTTACTGACCTAACACGCAATTTTAAAGCTAATTCAAAAATGCCAATAACGTGGACCGATGATACAGTGCAAGCATTTATAAAACTTAAGCAAGCTTTGCAAAATAGCGTAACATTAACATTTCCAGCACGATTTGCTAAGCTAGAGCTTACTACAGATGCTTCACTTACTGCAGTCGGAGTAGTTTTGCATCAAATTAACAATAATGTTCGGCAACCAATAGCTTTCTTTTCTCGGAAGTTCACAGTTGCAGAGACAAAAAAGTCAGCATTTGATCGTGAACTTTTAGCAATATATCTATCATTGAAACATTTCTCGTGGTTGCTGGGGTTAACCTTTGTCATTAAAACTGATCATAAGCCATTGATTCATGCATTGAACATGAAAACCCCAACACCGCAACAAAACAGGTGGTTGTCTTATATTTCGGAATTTAACTGTACTATTGAACACGTGCCAGGCGCGGATAATATTGTGGCAGACACATTGTTACGGTCAATCTCAGCAATAGCTTATGACTTGCAAGAGTCCTGGGCTGTAGCGCAACAAAATGACTTGTCTTTGTCTAATTTTTTCAAGGTAACTAATTTACCGTTAAGGTTGCATAAAGTTGGAAATGCTGAGATTGTTTGTGACGGTAATTCTAATGAACTTCGTCCGTACGTTCCATCACCATTTCGGAAAAAAACTTTTTGAGCAAGTTCACAATTTGTATCATTCGGGGCCAAATGCAACCCTACGTATAATTGCTAAAAACTACATTTGGCCTGGGATGAACAAAGATGTAAGAACTTGGGCAAAGAATTGCATAAAATGTCAATCTTCAAAAATAAATAGGTACACAAAAGCACCAGTAAGTGACATACCAACAAGCGCTCGATTCCATACTATTCATATCGATCTTGTAGGACCTCTTCCTCCCTCTAAAGGATGTACATATTTAGTTACTATCATTGATAGATTTACAAAATGGGTCGAAGTAGTTCCTGTAAAAGACATATCACCTGAAACGGTTGCATCTAAGCTTATATCGTCATGGATTAGTCGCTTTGGTGTGCCTAGGATTTTAATTTCAGACAGTGGATCAGAATTGAATCAAATTTGTGGAATGAGCTAATGCAAAAGTTGGGTATAACTCGCAAACGCACTACAGCATATCACCCAGCTTGTAATGGTGTAATTGAGCGATTTCATTGCAGTCTTAAAAATGCACTGCGAGCACATTGTGATAGCAAGTTATGGTCGGATTCTCTACCTTTAGTATTGCTAGGTTTGAGAAATGCTATCAACGAACATGGCGTTTCACCAGCAAATTTGTTATAGGGTGCTAATTTGGATTTGCCGGTAGATTTTTTCGTAAACGGGAAACCAGATTTTGCGACGCCTAATTCAGAATTGTTTGACAAATTATGGGCTGGAGTAAACCGGTTCAAAGCACGGGAACGAAGTCAAAATGTTCCATATTATGTGCCTAAGGAACTAAGGACGGCTAAATACGTTTGGTTAAGGGACATATCCCCTAAGTCAAGTCTCCAGCCACGATATATAGGACCTTATAAAGTTGTTGAACTCGGTGACAAAACAGTTACAATTAAACTGAATTAAAAAGTTCAAAAGGTTTTAATAGATAGATTGAAACCAGCTTTTTTGGATATAAACACCGAAAAACAATTTCATGCACAATCTGATACGTTAAACGCAAAAAGCAAGAATTGTGTATTAAAAGGTATCATAAAGACATTACCCATAAATGTAGAGCCTTTCTGTCAAGAAAATTTGCCAGTCGGAACTGTAGTATTTGCTAAATTCAAAGGTTTTCAGTAGTGGCCTGCTATAGTAACTGAGGTTAAAAACACGATTTTGGAAACTGCAAAATGCCCTAGAAATAGTGTACCTGTGCAATTTTATTACACAAAACGTTTTGTGTTTGTTTCAGAAATGGGAATAACTGAATTTGTACACAACGTGCGTTCTAAAAAATACAATTTTAATCGAGCATGTGTACTAGCAGAGACAGACCTTGCCGATAAACACAAAATTGTTATAAATTATGAGAGAAAAAATAGTTCTAGAAGTCTTGGTACACGGGTGTCTTTTAAAGTAGAAAATCGCTCCGCGACTACAGCGGGGGGTTATGTAGGTTGTACAAATGATAAAAACAAAAAAAATTTAATTTTGGTTTTATAAAGTTCTTCGTTAGAAAATATGTTTATATAATATTGTGCTTGTTCTTATGAAATTGGACAGACGGATCTGAACTAAATTTACATAGAATTACTCAATGAAGAATTTACTGTTCGTGTAAATATTTTATCCTGTCGATATTGTTTATATCTACGTACAGTCTAGTGTATGTGTGGATGTCATCTTTTATCAGTGCTGTGACTTTGATCGTAACTGTAACAACACCATATTACGGTTGCGGGGATTGGTACCACGTTTCCAGTGGCCACAACTACACGTTGGGTAGCACATATCGATAAACCCAACACTGACAATTCATGCCGTCCTATGTGTTGGGAAGTGATCAAAACCAAGCATTTTTATTTTACCGGGGTTGAGTATTACATAGCGTAATGGTTGCGTCAATAAGCTGAAACAAATGGGTTACGGTAGCTTCCGAATATTCGACAACAACGGACATCGGGCTCATTTATCGGCCCGTAACCGTCCAACGGTTGAGATTTCCCGAAAATGTCCCGAGTACTTTTCGGTGGAGAATTTTTAGGGCTTTCGAATATCGCAAATCGCTGGAGAATTTCACGAGATATCTTAGGAACAAACAGGCGAAAGTTCAACTAACAGCTATTACTTACGCTAGGTTTGGCTAGTGATCATGGTTCCGAGTAGAAGTAACTTAGATATATATGGATATATAGATATATATGTGTGTACTGCTTGATTTTTACGCGCCGATACTTTCATTTTTCCCGCCCCCACCGGACAAATCCTCCCTTTTCACAGCGTCTTGAACGCCCCCAAAATGGCCTGATCAGCGCTCTAGCCGCTGGTCTTTCTTCTTACCATCGAATCATTGATTGGAATTGTGGGTGTTTATAAGTAATTTACCCATTGAGACATCTAACGAGGCCAGGTGGGTCTCGACCTGACCAGTCATTCCACTGTTATATGAGTCATTTTTTTTTCTGTTTTATAGTGCATTATGAAAATTCGACATAAAATTCCGTCAGTTTGCACCATCCCCGTACTTGACCCCTGACACTAAATGCGCCCATGCGACCCTTCATTCTACTCGCCTGCTTTCGGCGAACACAACGATATACGGCGGGCCTCTGCCCCACTTCACGCTAGCCCTCTATAACTCGTTAAAGTGCCCCTTGTTCGGAATACCGACTGAAAGTGGGTACAAAACTCTCGAAAATTTATCCCTAACTCGAAAGTAGGCAAATCGCCCCCTTATCACGGTCGACACGTCGAGACATCTCCAAATGTACCCGGCGGGTCTCCGTCCGTTGCCCCGTTAACCCGGGATGGCTGACGAAACCGCTGCTACCATAATTGCTACTCTCTCTATCCGTGATGATTTTAGTGTCCCTCTAACCGCTGCTTCTCGGTCCGGGAAACCACCCTCGTTCGAATCGCCCTCTCATGGAAAATTCAACGATACCCGGCAGGCGTCACTTCGTGCAACCGTTAGTGCGGGAAAGCCCGCCGAAACCTTATATACTTATATACGTCGGAACCCAAACGTGGGTCCCGACCCGCCACTATGTCTACCCCCTCGTGTTTGATATCATTCGGCCCCATTCTTTGTCCTGGGACCGAATTTCACCCTAGCCCCACGAAAATCCCAGGGGTTCCCTTTGCCCCGCTTCCCTTCCCGTGCCCTTTCTTTTTCCTCTCCGTGTCCTCGTTTTCTTTTTCTTTTCTCTCTCTAACCGACTTCTTTGGTCGGTTGTCGTCGCTGTCGCTGTGGCTGTGTTGTATTCGTTGTTGTGGTTGCCATTGTTGTTGTTGTTGTTGTTCTGTGTGTTTCTGATGCGAACTTGAGCGACCTTTCTGTCGCCCAGGTCGCCTGTGTGTCTCGCGTGTAGTGAGTGTTTATGTGTTCATGAGTATATATATGCATATATGTATGTATATGTATGTAGGGAGATATATATGTATATAGGACTTGACTATATATATATAAGGACAACATAAAAAACAGGACGGACGAGAACAAGACATACAAAATTTCACTAAATTTATAAGTTTTACGGACGGACTGGACACTAACGATTGGGAAGGACGGTGGCATGTTTAGGGCCCTCCCGTGGGTTCCTAAGGCCCCCGACAAGGGCCCTCTCGACGGTTATGGATACATAGGAATGTGCTGCGCTTAGAACTTTAAGATAGGTTCATTCCCATCATCGGTTCCCCCTTTTTTGGGACATTTTGCGACACTATATCCCGAAATCTGAGAAAATGTCAGATAGGAATGTTTGGCTTTATTTTATAAGCCAACATATAAACGTGCTATGTTTGCACGTTGGCCTATGGAACTGATAGCACGATCTAGCTCCCAGATGGACTTTTAGGAGGCTTACGTAGGTGATGGATAGGACTGCTAACTCGTCGAACAATAGAAATTTAGCCTTAAATCGATGAGTTAGCCAACAAAGTTTGATGAATGATTACATGAAGACAGAACTGTCCCGAAACGAGGATAGATTCTCAGCTTACTCAAGCATATCCATATGTAGAAGTGACTTTCAAATTTCAAATTTGATGGGTGATCCAACCATTTTCGTGGGACAGTTTGGTATAACGGACAATTTAATTTAGGTAAGGGGTTTAGAGATTTGACTGATGGTTTTTGGGTAAGGGATTTTAAGCTGATTGACAGGAATTTGAAAATACAGATGGAATGGGTTCAAAATTGTAAGAGAATTCAGATTAAATCTGAAGATGTTTGAGCTCCGAGTATTCGGAGGGTTCAAATTTGTATGTCGGCGATTTGGATTGAAGCCGACTCTCTCTAAAGAGGTCCCAAGGTTTACGATACCTGTCAAAAATAAAATTCAGGGAATTTTCCGAGTGGGCGCTCGGGTTTGAACTTGAAAAAAGTGGGCGTCAGAAGATCATCGACGATTGGATGGCGACAAAATCGCTATCCTACAACATAGCCGAAAATTTTGAGGCGACGACTACTTTGATCGGCTCCGACGCTTTAGTTTAACTGTATGGTTTTACCTCGATTTTGACTTTATCGTGCTTTTGCTTTCTCCGTTTAGAATGGAATTCGACGACTGCAGGACCCGCGTAGACATCTTCCGTCTCGCGGAAGGGGACTAGCGACTGCTGTCCCTGATCGATATTGTAAGTCAGGAAGAGAGCCGAGGACATGGGGGTTTACTTTCGCCAGACATAAACGTAACAGACCGTAGAAAATTCGTTCGCTGTAGCACGATTTAACTCTCTCTATGGGTTGACTTAACGCCCGCCGATGGACGTCTCGCTTCCGACACTGACCCGATACGCTTTTGCATGTTCTTTGACAAACCTCCTCTAGTCGAGTTCCGTTATGGGCATCTCGAGCGATTGCACGGAAGGTACTAAATTGTGGGCACCAAAGTCGAAGCCTTTCTGATTCCCCGTGGTCTTAGGTAGGACTAGGTAAAATGGATGCCTCGCGTCCCAGGTTTTACCTGACTTGTCGGTATTGAGTTAGGATTAGCGAATTTTCCTGAGCCGACCTCGGTAAAATTTTCCCACGAGCCCTAGAGACGTGATTCACTATTTTCGTTTACAGCTTACAAAATTTATAACTTAATGGACCGTTCGATGCTCATGCCGCTGTTTGAGCTCGAACCGACGTCGCAGTTCGGAACGGAGGATTAGCCTCCGTCGGGCTTTAGGAAGCCCCAAAATTTCATTTGTCAGTTTGAGTTAAGAAAATTTGGGGAATATAATAGACTAAACAAATTCTAAGAACATAGTTTGAGCGTAAGGTATTTGCACTGCGCAAGGAGTGATTTTTTTGGTATACAGTCTTTGCACATTTGGCGTACTCTCATGTTTCCCGTACGTGGTTTGTCCATTATTAAAACGGCCATCCATAACATTGCATCGAGAACAACCCCCGAGTACGCGAGACCTCGACCGCCCCTATGACACTGCTTGCCAAGAGCTCATAAGGGATACGGCGTTACAATGTTTACGTCAAAACTGTCTCGATTAGACTATTAGGTTTACTAAAGTTCATTACCAACCGCTCCCTTGGTTAAGCATGGTGGTAACCCATAAGAAATCACTCTCTGCTAAAACAAACTGACGGCACGGCCAGAGGCTATAACCGGCTGCACTTAAATCTTCAAAGACACGTCATATTGCTCCACGCTTAAAATAAGATTACCACACCCTAATTCCAATAAAGAAAAAAATCGCGTCCTCCCGCAAATCGCTTTGACCTCAAACCGAACAAGTGCAAAACCCCGTTCTCTTTTTACAGCTACTTGACCGCTGAGTTTAGCCATTCTTTTATTTTATGTCCGGTTGCCCGTTAGGCTATGTACTATGTATGCCCCATTTGGTTTTATCACTTCTGTCTCTCTCTCCTTTTTTATTTTCTAGTTCTGAGATTCGATCCTGCACGGGGAAATTATGCCCGCTGCAGAGACTTCTACGATTACCATTGGACTATCGAGTTCTATTAAATTTAATTAAAATTTTAACAATAACTCGACTGCACAATTTCGATAGTGCAATTGAGACACTGTACAACGACAATGTGTACAGTGCAGTAAGGCCATAGGATAAGTTATAGAGAGAGGACAGAAAAGAACAACAAAAGAAACAAAAGGAAAGAGAAAGAAACCAACCAAAGAAACATCAACCAAAAAGGGACGCAGATGCGTCCGTGGGCGAAATGCCCTCGTGACCCGGCCCGAAATAGGCGCAGAAAACAAACCGGCAGGCCTAGCCTACCTTGTTGAGAAAAAGGCGACTGATGTCACTACGGGGGCCGGCTCCCCAAACGCCCCGTGCCCCTACGTAATTGCCAAACGCACACCCAGAGTGCAAAATTCCGCTCCCACTATGGGATAGCCGCGACCACCCGTCAAATTCGTTAGAACAGCGACATTGGTCGCCTAGAAAATCGCCAAAGACGACAATTGCTCATGCCCACATCTATTTAGGCTGTCGAAATAGTAACTAGGGGCTGCCCTTTAAAATAATCGCAGCTGTGTTTCCAGCGAGTACAAGGTAGTTCAACTGCTACCCCACCACCAAAATGGACCCCCACCGTTATAAACCAACTCTATAAGGATGTTAAGGATTAGAGACAATCCGTCTCTCTAGTGGACTAAGGAATGTACTGAGGCTAAGGCAATTTACAATTGGCACAAAACATACCCTAAAGGCGCAATAATGTGGAAGACTCAATAGGGATGTTAGGCAATATTTACAGGATCAGAAATACTCCCCGGACGGAGTCCCAATACCGCTGATTATCATACTGGTACCTCGTTTATACGATATTGTTCATTGGTAGTTGCTTGCTTGAATTATCACTGACAAATTTTCCATGACCACGTATTAAAATGTACCATAATTGATATGCTTAATGTAACCATGACCTAGTTGACATGCTTAATGTAACCACGACTTAATTGGTATGCTTAATGTAACCATGACTTAACCTGTAAGATGAATCGAAGCTCTTCCTTGTACGACAGTTCGTGCCCCTTTGTCTATTGAACAAATCCAGTCGTGTCCTCTAGCTTTGGCATATTCTCGTGACAAGCTCAGCTTTCCTGCCCTCGCCTAGCTAGCACATTACCCACCCCGCGCGTCACGCTGTTTTTCTTCTTCCCCCTCCCTCCGTAAGTTACGTTGAATACTTAGAACGCCGCGCGTTATCGAGAGCGAACTTCGAAGCATACCAGAACGCATGACCCGAGCCATAACTGAATTAGTTAATGCCGACGTTGCACGCTTCGGGTATAGATTTTGGTCCGGTATTTCCAGGATCGCATTCGCTTGTGCCCCACCCCCTCCTTTTGGGACAAAGACGTGGGAACGAATGACCGAATAGGCAGGGTGTCACCTCTTCAATCTGTCATGTATAGTGCATTTCTTCGATTGCTCGTGCTTAACCAGTATTGTACAGTACCTCAAATAAAATCTTGGAAACTACTTGATGTGTCTGGCGTTATTCAAGTCCTAGCGTAATAAGTACGTCCTGATGGACGGGCCCACCCTTCGTGTCACGGCTTGCGGACGAAAATACCACAAGCGGTCCGCCGCCAATATTGATATATTTGTGTAATGGCATTGCAGCGAGAGTGGTCCACCAAATTACTTAGCAAACTCGCTTGTGTAACTATTACACTCACACGGAGCACAATGTTTACTAGGAAAAGTTTATCACCAAATACTAATGTAACCAGGTTATCAGGATATGAATTAAATAGTCGGACGTTAAACTCTCAGGGAATGTCGAAACCCTGTGGGGGCCACATAGCCTACAAATTGCTAAAGTGTTCGACATGGAATAAACCCAATTGAACTCGAAGTTTATCTTGTAAAAATCATCAAGCGTTTTCGCTTTAAACCACAATAGACAAAACAACTTCCGTTCGATTAGCATAGGCAACATCGGTTAGACATTATGACCTGTGAGCAGGTTTCGGTGTTAACATCCCTGGGGGACCTCAGCAATCACCAGAATACTAGACACGTGCGCAACCAATCGGGCGGGGTCAGAACACACCCCGTGAAGCGCGCCTGCGGCCTGCTAAGCTCCATAGCTTCTTGGGTATGACCAGGAAAAGTGGCTAAACCGTAAAACTCATGGGCCGCCCTTGAGGTTATTATAGCCGGGGTCGTATGGGCATGGTGTTAGGAAGTTGCGCCATGCAGCTGCGTCCTGTTATTACACTAGTATAGTATTAGTTTGCGATTACAGCTTATGCTATATGTTTTGTCTGCAAAAAATTTCTTGAAGTGTATTATTTTTATGCACGTTTTACAAAAAACGTTTTTGTACAGCTGCTATCTATAAAAGTGGAAAACTAACTTGGACCTCCACTTTTTGACAACGTGTGAATCACAGGTTCTTATCATAAAATCCAACGCATATGTCAGTTTTTAATATAGAAAAAGGTCATTAAAATGTTATATTTACCAACCAAATATTCAAACCGCGTTGAAAAAACGGTTGCAAAGAAACTTGATTTTTGATCGTCATTTTACGACCTGTTAGCCAGGACTGACTCTATTTGTATATAAAATTTTGATTTGCAATGTTCCATTATGCAAATCTGTGATTATTTAATTCATCTACTGACTTGAACACGTTACGTTATTTTTTATTCGGCGACTGCTAAAACTGCTTACTTCCTATTTTAGAAGTATAATTTTCGGTTAAACAAAGTCTTTTTAATTTTTAAAAGACCACGGACAAATCAGAAAGTATCTGTTTTCATATTTCTTGTCAAATTTCATGTTTTAATATTAAGATTATGTTAAGATGATCACATAGTATGGGCACCTTTTTGTAATTAAAGGATGCATCTTTTCTTCAAATCTAGTATAGACATAAAGATAATAAGACTGATTTTGCGTCACAATACTGTTCTAGTTCTGTTTATCATCCAGCATGCACGTAATTGATAAAAAACTTCAGTTCATATTATTTGCACAGCGAGTGATACCGGATAAATATCACATTTACTGATTTACAAACCCTGTCTTAATTGTTGATATTTTTTATTTCTCCACTATAAAGTCAATTCAATAGTCAAGCTTGAGCAACAAGGCGGCAGCTGGTAGTAGTTAACAGAAGTAGTTGTACATTGAAACTTTCTGTCCAAAAAAGCAGTTAATGCAATTAGCAGCCTGTTGTAGTTTACCATTTATTACCCGATTTCATTGTAGTTTAATGATAGTTCTTTTTGGAATTCACGTAACCGGCTGTTCTTACTATCAATATATCATCGAATATAGAAAATTCATATCGTTGAAGACAATATGTATTGTTTCGGGTGCCGGTTTGTTACAATTTATATTATTAAGCTACTGTTTGATGTTATAGCACTAGCATAGCGGCAAAAATGTCATAGCTAGTTGATAAATGACAATACGACACTCGTTCATAAGTCGTAAAGTAGAATTTATTTTCGATCTTAAGCGATGTCTTTTTGTTTCCTGTAAGATTTTTTTGACGATGTTGCATCTGGTACTAGGTGACTTTCTTTCTTATGCTTTTTGGCATCACCATGCTTCGATTCTTTTTCGGGTGTTTCTTCAGCTGCTTCGGCTACTGCAACTACTGGCCTTCGTCGTCGACATCGCTTTAGCTTTCCACTGGTCGCTCCAGTAAAACTAGCGTTCTGCTGCCGACTAGCACTGGAAACCGTTTTAATTGGTGGCAATCCGAGTTTTGTGCGGCAGCTTTTATGGAATGGGTTACATTCGTCAGATCTCCGGCGATGACCGCCTCCCAACGTTAATCGTGCTATTGTCTCCAGTACACTTATTAGATCACTAAGTGACGTTTTGTTTATCGATGGGCCGATAGACACTTGTTGTGAAGATTCTTGGCCACCTGTTTTGTCCACGGGATGTTCGGTGATAGATTTGGTGGCTGCTTTCGATTTCACGCGATATTTTTCTTTTGCTGTTTTGGCATATGTAGTTTCCGGCTCAGGCTGTGTAATGTCACCCAGGCGTTTGAACTCATCGCGAGCACTTTTGTCATCTTCTTCGGTTTCTTTTTCATACGTTTTGACGATTTTGGTTTCCGTTTCATCCTTCTTTGAAGATATTTGTTGTTCCAATTTCAAATCTGCAGCTATATCATCCGGCACTATTTTCTTGTAATTTTTAATTTCATGATCCTTATGCTTTAGGTCTTTGGCAGTTGTTCCCTGAAAATCCAACTTTTCTATATTCCCGGCTTTGGTCTCATCTAACATTTCTTGACCATCTGGGATAAGTTTCGGTGGAACAATTGGCTTTCGTGCTGCAATTTCCTTCTGCAGACGCCTCATTTCTTTCCGATTTAAAGGTTTCACCTGGTCATCTGCTCGCCGCTCTAAATCTGAAATTTCAAACTTTTTTCCTTTATGTGCCCTGCCACGCTGTGTTTTTACAGTTTCTGACTTAATTTTGTCACGTGTCTGTGGAATCGCAGCTTCATAGTCTGCTTTTATAGCTTTTTCCTGCTCTTTGTCAATCCTGATATCTATATCCATCAGTGACGGTTGCTTTTCTTCAATTTTGAAGTCAATTTTTCCATCTTTTTTCGTATATTTTTCCGGATTGTCCCAGTAGTCGGCAGGAAGATCAGTCCTATTTATGCGATATTTGTACCCTGTAACGTGCCGTTTCTCCTTCTCGACGTCAGGCGGCGTATATTTATCTGCATGCTGCTTTGTATATTTTTCAGGGCTTTGCCAGTAATCTTCTGGAAGGTCGGTCCTGTTGATGCGGTATCTGTAGCCAGCTGGATGTTTCCGTGTCTTTTCTGGAGCAGCTTTTAAGTCTTTTGATGGAATCGTTTTCTTATACTTTTCCAGATTTTTCCAGTAATCAGCGGGTAGGTCTGTCCTATTAATTCGGTATTTATAGCCTGGCGGATGCTTGTGCAGTTTCTCAGTTTCAGTCTCTGCTAGCTTTATTTCTTTCACTGCTGCTTTGCGTGTGTACTTTTCAGGATTTTCCCAATAATCGGAGGGAAAATCGGTTCTGTTTATTCGATATTTATGGCCGGGAGCATGTCTTTGCGATGTGTCAACTTTCGTCCTTTCCTTCTTTTCTTCTTTCACTGAAGCTCTTCTGGTGTATTTTTCTGGATTTTTCCAGTAATCTTCTGGCAAATCAGTCCTATTGATGCGGTATTTGTAACCAGATGGATGTTTCTGCTGTTTATCTGCTTCCTTCAGTTCTAACGTTACCATTTTGTCTTGAGATTTTCTTGTATACTTTTCTGGGTTTGTCCAGTAATCGGCAGGAAGGTCTGTCCTGTTGACACGATATTTATAGCCTGGTGGATGCTTTTGTGGCTTTGCAATATCCTTGGTGTCCAATTTAACTTTTTCTAAAACCTTCTTTGCGTACTTTTCTCGATTTTCCCAGTAATCTTTCGGTAAGTCAGTCCTATTAGTGCGATATTTATAACCAGGTGGATGTTTCCGCACTTTATCCGTATCCTTCTTTTCCAACGTTACCGTTTTGTCTTGAGATTTTCTTGTGTACTTTTCTGGATTTACCCAGTAATCGGCAGGAAGGTCGGTTCGGTTAATTCGATATTTGTATCCAGGAGGATGCTTCTGAGGTTTGTCTGAACTTTTAACGGCTTCTTTTTCGAAACCTTTCTTTGTGTACTTTTCTCTGTTTTCCCAGTAGTCTGTAGGGAGGTCAGTCCTGTTGATCCTATATTTGTAGCCTGCCGGATGTTTGTGTTTTTCTTTCTGTTTTACTTCAACGTTTAATTTTTGTATTGGAGTTTTCTTCATGTACTTTTCTGGATTCTCCCAGTAGTCAGCAGGAAGATCTGTCCTGTTAATGCGGTATTTGTAGCCAGGCGGATGTGTATGCGACTTCTCCTGCTCTTTTTTAATACTATTAGGATCCTTCGTTGGAGATTTCTTTATATACTTTTCAGGATTATCCCAATAATCAGGTGGAAGGTCGGTTCTATTCACACGGTATTTGTAACGGGGCGCATGCTTTTGCTGTTTGTCTTTTTGATGCTTTTCCACTTTTATTTCTCTTTCTAGCGATTTCCTCGTATACTTTTCAGGATTTTCCCAGTAGTCGGCTGGCAGGTCTGTTCGATTAATGCGATACTTGTAACCGGGTGGTCGTTTTTCATGCTTCGATGGTTCCTTTTTATCTACATTCGATTGTTTTGCTTGAGCCTGCTTTGTATACTTTTCTGGATTTTCCCAGTAATCAGCTGGTAGGTCTGTCCTGTTGATACGATATTTGTACCCAGGCGAATGCTTTTGCAGTTTCTTTATTTCCTTTTCAGGATTAGTTGCAACAGTCATTGTGTACTTTTCTCGATTTTCCCAGTAGTCGGCGGGCAGATCTGTTCTGTTTACGCGATACTTGTTAATTTTTTTCTTATCTGTAGTCTTTTTATTGTCATCTGAACCGCCGTCTTTGGTTTTAATCGTCTGTTCATCTGTGTCGAGTTCGTGTGAAGTTTTCAATCGAATGTTCCTTGTACTTTTAGATGCTATTTCTTTGACATCGCCATCATCACGTTGGCAACATGCACTAGATCTAGTATGACTCTCGCAACAGCTAGAGTCTGATTCCTTTGTTGATTTGGATTCTTCTTTTTTCTTGTCTTTCTTTGACTCAATGTCTTTAGCACGGCTGACGACACGTTTAGTGTGTTGACGCTTTATTTTGGTCTTCTTTTTCTTTTCTTTATGTTCTTTCTTTTCCTCCAACACACTTTTGACTTGAAGTTTGTCATCCTGTTTTTGATCCTTAGTATCAGACACCTTCACCGGCTTTGTATGAATTTCGGTACTTTCTTTATCTTTAGTCTTGCCTGCCTCCGTATCTTTGCGTTGATCAGCTTCTTTGGTGGTTTTAAACTCCAGGTCTGATTTGCTTGTCGAGGCACGACCGTCTTTCGCACCACAGCTCTTACGATATTGATTACAGTTCACACCGATAGATTTGTCGACTCGTAACATATTTGAAAACTGGTCGGTTATCAAATGAAAAATGGAAAATATGGAATCATGGATTCCTGAACCAACATCGGATTTAGACCACTTTTCACTGTCAAACGTTTCCCAAAAGCCAGGTGGCAAATCTTCTCGCCGTTTGCGGTATTTGACCTTGGCTGAAGAAGTTATTGCAGTGCTTTCATTGTCGACGCGTAGTAAGGATAATAATTTATTATAAGTTTCCTGTAAGATTGTAGAAAATCCTTCTGATGGTAGTTGGGCACTTGTTTGTTCTCGTTTATTTTGTTCCCGTTTATTGACTTGGTTTCGACGGAACGCCTCATTTGTCGATTTCCTATATTTGGAACCAGCGTGTTCCTTGAATGGTCCAGATATTTTAATATCTGGCATATAAGAAAATAATTTTTCAGATAATGACATTTTCGGTTTTTTCTTTTCTTTTACCAAACGCTTTTCATATTCTTCCCAAAACCCTTCAGGAAGATCGTCACGTTTTCGCCTATATTTCGCTTTCGCATCTACCAGGCTAACGGAACTCGGACTTAATATGGTACTAAACCAATCTTTCACTGCTTTCAGAGTACTTTCCAACGATTTGCCGGACGGTTTAGCGGGCTCTTGTTGTTTCCAGGACTGCCAGAAACCCTCCGGCAAGTCGTCTCGTTGCTTCCTATATTTTGACTTTATACTAATTCTGTCTTGCTTCTGTGCAAGCATTCCCGAGAACCACTCCGCCGCGCTATTTATAATAGCTTCGAGTGACCAGGATATATTTGGTAACAAATGGGTATCTATGGTTTCATGGCTCTGGCTGTCTTTCCAGTTGGCCCAAAACTTGTCCGGGAGATCAGAGCGTCTTTTCCTGTATTTGGTCTTAGCATCCACATGTCCTGCTTCGCCAGATGTTTTGAAAATTGCAAACATATAGGCTTTCAAATCTTGAAATATTTGATCTAGTGATCTTCGAGAAGCGTTATGTGCTTTCACACCTGAAGATTGCTTACTTGCTTCCCATGACTCCCAGAAGCCTTCCGGTAAGTCATCGCGCCTTCGACGATATTTCGTTTTCATATCAACAACTGGTTTGTCCATTACACTCGTAAATGGTTCGAACAGTTTATTTACCCAATCGAAAATAGCCAGGTGTGACGTACGAGTTATTTTTTCGACATCAGTAACACGTTGCTGTTCCCATTTTTCCCAAAATCCATCCGGAAGGTCGCGTCTTTTTATTCGATACAGTTTCATGCCTGCAGCAGGCGCTGCTGTAGCCTTCTTGCTGTAGCTTGGCGTTGACGACGCTTCACCTTTCTTTTCAGGAGAATGTTCATCGTCCTTTCTTGGTCGTACGGGTGAGGCTGTTGAAGTTTCTGTAATCGATCCGACCTTCCGGATTTTTGCGCCTTTGACTTTTTCTCGTTTTCGGAGCTGTTTCGCCTTTAATGTCCTATTTTCCTTCGTATCGTTAGCGAATTTCTTCAATTTTGGTATGACACCGGGAATCTCTTTCTTGCTTGGTTTCTTCAATCCTGGCTCACTTGTTGATTTTTTGGTGGGTTCTTTTTCTTTAGCCTTATATGGAACCGCTTTTGTTTCTTTCGGTTGCTCTTTTTGGCAAGACTTGCGATACTTACACCACGATGAGGATGTTACACTTGCTTTGTCTTCTGCTGCGGGAATAACGATACTGTAGATATATTCGACGATACCACTAAACCAATTCGACACGTCTAGTGAAGCGGATTGATTCCGTTTCTCTTCCGAAAACTTTTTTCTTAACTCAGTTGGTAATTGGTCAAGGTGTTTACGGTATTTTTTGCCAGAATATTTTTCGCTACTTGGTGAAGTGACTATCGTACTTAAGTTAAAATCCAGTAACGCGTCATAATAATAGTGAACGAAATTGGAAATTGAAGGAATTTGTTGCTGTTTTTCTTTTTCGTCTGATTGACGTTTTTCATATGTTTCCCAAAATCCATCCGGTAAGTCATCCCGTCGCTTGCGATATGTTTTTCCAACAGGCAGTTTCTCTGTAGCGTTAGGTCTTGTGTTATCGAACAAAGAAAGCCAACCCTCGATAAACTGAACCAACCAGTCTTCCGCTTCGGTGTATTCTGTCATTTCGTCGCTTTGCCATATTACCTGAGCATCGTTTGGTTTTGTGCTACTTTTTGGTTTTTCAAACTTTCGATATTTATCTTTTCTAACTTCTTTTGGCCCGGAAACCGCCGTCCATTGTTTCATTTTTTCTTGCAGCGAATGATACCATGGTACCTGTTTGGACTGCTTAGCAACGTAATCTTTGTAGTTGAATGACTTTGGAAGATCTGATCTCAACTTGCGATACTTCTGTTTGGCGTTGTATTGCGGAATATCCGTAGCTTTAGATTCTAGCCACAGTGTAGTAATCACTGACTGTACAGATGCCCATATGTCTGAAACCCCAAACCTTTGCCATAAATCTCCAGGTTGGTCCTTTTGTTTTAGATATTTCTCCCACATATCTTCTGATACTTCAGAACGCCGTTTCCGGTATTTCGTTCGCCGCTGAATCGTTGTTTTCGGATCCGAAGTGGAAATTTTTGTTTCCGTTTGGCTCGGCATAGCACGTTCATGTTTTAGTTCCTGATAAGATGTTTCCACGTTTATAGTTGTGAGTGTTTTGTCAAATGGCTTCTTTTTTAACTCTGGCTCTTGCACAGTCTTTTCGTCACTCGCTGTGTGGTCCACGGTTTTCTTTTCGTTTTCATCACGGCTTTTGTCGACAACTTCGTTGGAGCGAGCTTCACTTTTTGCAGTTTGCTGTCGCGTAGTCTTGACTTTTGCCTCCTCTTTCTTCAGTTGTGCTTTATCGCGTTCGTGCTTCTTCTTTTGCTTTAACTTTTCTTTCTTCTGTTTTTCCTTTAGACTATGTTCTTTGCGCTTATGCTTCTCAATATGGCTTTCTTCGCTAGAATCTTTCTCGGCATCAGTGTGCTTTGCTTCCTTATGCTTTTTCTTTTGCACGACGTGTTTCAAATCTTCGGATTGCGTGTCTTCAGTTATGGACTTGTATGCTGGTGTCTCCTTGCATTTGTCAGACTTCTGTTTCTTGATTTCTTCGTGTCGTTTTGCGGTTTTTGTCACGAGGGCCTTCAATATACCACCAGAACCGTCACGAGAAACTAATTGTTCAAGTGCGCTCGTGGAGCACGCAGTAATTCGCTTCCGGCATTTCAACAGCATAGAACTTAGTTCGCTAATTGGATTTATGCTGAAAAATACTTCGTACTCTCGCTGCAAACGTTCAATGTCTGACGACGACAGTTTTGACAATTGAACTCCGTGTTTATAAAACAGCGTTTCGTCGTAATACTCCTCACTGTCATCATCGTCGTTTCCATTATAAATTGAATACTTCTGAGGATAGTGAACTACTTGGTGTGCGATTTGACCTTGTGCGTCTAAGTAAGCATCGTTATAGTTATTAAGAAAACGTAAATGTTGTTTCAGCGCTCGCGAATAATCCAAAACCAGTTTAACTTTTCGATTAAGACTACTGCTAGTCAATTGATCAAGCTGACGCAAAAACGCTACTTCTTGGGATCGAAAAAACGTTGTATTGTCATCGGCATATTCTAAATAACCGTCAGGCGCAAAGTTGGCCACATAGATTTTCGGCGCCAAGCCTTTGCTTGAGGCTGCAACCGATTCGAGCATCCATAGCACATGACCGTAAATGTCGACAAATTCCGACTCAGTAACAGCGTTGACCCTGTTGACAACAACGCAAATCTTCGTCCTTGACTGATCGAGCGATCTCAAAAAACGTCGCAACGAGTGCTGCGATTGTTCATTGTCAGCTACACTATCCGGATTTAAAACTGCGACAATCATATCAACTTTTTGGGCCAGGACTTTTGCCAGAGCAAACCCAAATCGATCGTCGAGCAAATGTCCTGGAGCGTCAATAAAAGTGAAATTTTCTAAAATTTCTTCAGTGTTCGATGGCTTAAGTGTCAGTGTAGACTGAATGTTTGGATATCGACGGTGTGTTGTTGATTTTTTTAACGCTGCAAGACCTGGCCCAAACGGTAGTGCATCTGACGACTCAATTTCCGACAGTACATCGCGATATTCTGATTGTTGAGCCTCGTCACCGCGGTAGTGTATGACAAACTTTGATGGTTGCTGTGATATTGTGTGGTGTTCTGAAATGTAAATCGACATAAAATTGATTTCTAATTTGGTAACCTAGGTGTATTGTACTCTCGCGGTATTTAAGTTTCCAGGTCAGCAATAGTACATAGCTCTCTAGGGCGATAAGCAATCAATTGGACCTGATAAACTTAGTGATAATCGTTTGGCCGTGGCTTATCGCATGATAACTAATTTTAGTTTCTCGATAATAAAATGGAAATTACTTGAAGAACAAGATAAGACATTCGCTAAAATATATCATATGTCTTATAACTAAGTTTTAGCGGATTCCTAGCGAAAATATTGCCAAACTAAAAAGACGTATACCCACTTATAAGTTGTGAAATTTGTACTTGGTTACGTAATAGACGTCAAATGTTGATCTTCCGTGACACCTATTTACAACAAGATGTTTTCATGATAGTACAAAAACGTTTATCGTTCGATGACTTCTGCTAGCCAGTTCAGGCAGATGTGATTTTCTGGCTTCGAATGAACTAACCTACCATTACATACCATACATGTATGAGGGACATGCATAAAGTGAAAGTAATTACAGTATCAAATACTTGAATAATACAAGTATTAGTCAGTTTTCTTGGTATAGTTTGCGATATGATGCTGCATACTGCATTGTGTCAGGCCTGTGTTTCAATAATCAGCAGTGTTATATATTTGTGTGGCATACAAGTCCAACATTAAACATTCTACGAGCCAGCAACGATAATTTTGAATAGTGTATCCTCAAATTTATTAGCGCGGATAGAATAAAGCGCATGGGTGGACTAATGACTAAGCGCTATGGATGGAAGAACTTAGTTTTAGCTGTAATAAGAAATCTGTAAACAGTCACTATAGCTGTTGTTACATTTTGTACAATTTTTAGTGTGACAATCGGAATCGTTTGTTAACAGCATCCAGATAATTATATATCAGAATCGATGATTAGCAGTAATATACTTCATTTTAAACCCTTTAATGCTTGTAAAAACCCGTCAAAAGAAACTTTAAGAAAATAAAATACAGTAAATGCATTGTTAGTTGATGCGTATAAACTAGTGATTCCATTATTACGTCACTTTATGTAACAAAATTCATGCTAGCCCAATGGTCTCAATTCAGCATCTAGAAGCAAAAATTCTAGTATTATGTCTCGTATTGAAGGAGGTTCCACAACTGTCACGAAACGTGTTCTCCCGATGATACGAAACCCAAAGGTGAGAACATTATATTATGATTATCAGAATATACGCACTGATATATCCATTGATGAGATGAAACTAAAGCCAAGCCACGTAAATTCCTACTTGAACCACGTCGGCTCGCATTCTCTTCATTGGAGTTATCGTCGTTGCAATCATTGCTGTCGTCTCTGCTATCATCGTTTTGGTGCTTCGTTGATTGTAACATATATTTTGTCAGCGAAGTCTTTCCGGTCTTCGGTGGACCAACAAACATTACAATCGGCTTAGAGAATACGTCTGCTTCTGAATTTAAATGCATCGAAAGAAAGATTAATTGTCCAAGTGTAATGTATTGTATATTGTTCAGCGAGTAAATTAATAGCAACTACAGCAATGTTGATTGACCCAGTGTAGTTTATTGTATGTGTTCAACGAGTCGCCGGCCCATGAATTTACAAAAGTGTAGTCGTAAAAAATATGACATTTGGTTTTATACTTGACAATGAAGAAGCCAACGTCTGTTGTCTCATGTGCATGAAATACTTTTCAATAGAAAAATAAGTAGTTGGGACTTTGATGAAACACATTTTGACACTATCATTATCCAGCAGTGACCTTGACTTACTGTTAGCTAAAAAGATTGCTCATGATATATAATAACGTCGATTAAGATAATATTTAAATAGCATTCTCATTGAAATAGCTGTTAAACTCTTATAATTGCGCCTGTATGCCGCTGAAAACGCTGTACAAAATATTCAAGCCACTTTAAGACGATAATATTTTGAATAAAACAGCAGCAAAAGTACTTGCTGGCACATTTGTGGAAGCCAAAAATTGGACTGGAAGAAACTTCATGCCACTGAGGCGATTGAACAAACAACTACAAAAGTACTTGCTGGCGCATTTTTGGAAGCCAAAATCGGACTGGAAAAACTTCATGCCACTGAGGCGATAATATTTTGAATAAAACAACAGCAAAAGTACTTTCTGGCGCATTTTCGGAGGCCAAAATCGGACTGGAAAAAACTTCATGTCATTGAGGCGATAATATTTTGAACAAAATAACCTCAAAAGTACTTGCTGGCGCATTTTGAAAAAAATTGGATAGAAAAAAACTTAATGCCACTGAGGCGATAATATTTTGAACAAAACAACTGCTAAAGTACTTGCTGGCGCATTTTGGAAGCCAAAATCGAACTGGAAAAAACTTCATGCCACTGAGGCGATAATATTTTGAATAAAATGACAGCAAAAGTACTTGCTGGCGCATTTTTGGAAACCAAAATCGGACTGGAAAAAACTTCATGCCACTGAGGCGATAATATTTTGAATAAAACAACAGCAAAAGTATTTGCTGTCATATTTTTGTAAACCAAAATCGGATGCTCCTAGCAAAAATGGTGTTGCTAGCAAAAATATGCGCAAATAAGCACAAAATTTCGAATTCCTCACTGGACAGAGTTTTAGTTGGCATTATTTGAACCATTATTAAATTAAATCTAAAGTTTTGGGCTTTCACTTTTTGTGAAAAATACTACGGCTGCGTGCAGTACTACAAAAATTACTTTATGTAAATATGTTTAGCCGAAAATACCTAAGCTACATCCGTCCCCAACATTTTCACTCTAGCGTCCACAGTACTAATGACCCTTGGTCATGTCTTATACAAAAGAACATTGTTAAGCGTATAGACAAGTAGTAAATAACTGCTATCAAAGCTTCCGCTAATTTCATTGTTAGTGTCGTAAAGGCAGAAAACAATCATGAACGATCAATAATTCGCGTACTAATATCTATAAACAATGAAAACGGCTGCAGTTTAAAGGCGCAGGCCTTTTGCAAAGTTACACACAAGTAGCAACAAAAAATAGAAATATTAGCGGAAAATATGACAACAGTCGATAAATAAATGAATATGTCAAATTTTTTGCCCCATCCAAAAAATTACAATTACTTTACTGTGACTGTTCGTTTTCAATATTAATTTATGGTTTAAGCTTTTTAAGCCTTTTAAAACTAAACAAACGGTAGAGCAATCTAGTACAAACTGAATTAGAAACATCATTTAGTAAATAATAAATATCAAAATTATCTTATTACCTCCAATTATTTCCCGTCCTAGGTCGGCATATCTGAGCTGTTCTTGAACGGGCTTAATGTTTTTAATAAATATGCTTCGCAGTCGCTCCAAAATAGCGTGACTTCCTCCGCTATCGTGATTGTCGGCTCGGTTAGCCAATAAAATACGATGCACCAAACTTTCGCCTCCGCTGATGAATAGGTCATCTAAAATTACATGTAAAGTTACTATTATATAAAAAAATTTTACACATTCGAATTGTTGCTCGATCAAAATGTGCAAAACACTCGATATGCAACTTCATTTCATAAATGTTGGGCCGGGCCGCCCCTGTTCAGATTCACTCTCTGGATATAACGAGCTTCTGGAATATCGGCGTTAAAGGGATGACCCTATTTGGCCAACAGTTACCACTATTTCGATAATATGTTAGAACTTCAGTATAAATATTACCCGTGCAAAGAAAGCTACGGAATAATACGACGCTCTGTGTCATCCCATAAAAATGCCGAACATAGCTTCCCATGGTTTCACAGGGGGAATTTTCCCTGTGTTGCCACCTTAATTTTAAAGAATAGTAGCAAACAGAATCAGACGTTAAACTGTGATAACATCTGTTATGCAGTTTTTGTTTGCTTACATCACGTCGTGCATCCTGGAGACGCAACGTGATGATATAATGAATCGTATGTAATCTGTAATAAGTGTTTTAATATTGCTGTTAAAACCACTGCCAGAGGTTGTTATTGGTCTTGATCATAGCGTACCATGAAAACAAGCGTTCGCCATGAAAAGAAAAAGGTAAAATAACATAAGTGTAACCGCTAAATTATATATACTTGATATATTCAGCTTCTTATAAATATGGTTGCTGTCCGCAGCATAGAAATGGCACGTGAATTGCGGACACCACCTGTCCAGTTGCATCAATAAAACACACCCGAAAACAATACAAATAAAGCAACAAGTGTTGCGGAACAAAGCTCCCGAGAAATCATTTTACCTTCTCCAGAAAGATCGATTTCCAAAAGTTTAATGTTACAATTAGCTTCCATTCCCGGAGTTTATATCGAGACATCTATGACAGATGTAAAACTTAAACGATTACTAGAAAGAAAGCAGTCAACGCAGATATAATTTTGAAGAGCAAAACATTGCTGAAAATAAACTGATTTTTGCAGTTGCAGCAAATTTGGCACTGTGTTCAAAAATCGAACCAAGGCCACTCTCTTTCGTGTAATAAAAAGGTTACGTTCTTTAAATAATCAAGAAAAAGACTTAAAAATTAAAACTTTAAACATTGTAAGCACGATGTTGTTTTCAACGTAGAGCCTGCATTCTAATATTTAGTAATTCTGCCTACATTGAAGTCAGGAAAACAAATAGCAAGAAAAATTTATACATTTTATAAAATCTACTTCGCGATCTGCCGTCCTCCTCCATTGGGTGGTTGGACCTTGGTAACCGATGCTATAAGATATAGTTGCAATATTTACTGCGAACGCCGCAATATGAATAATTGTTCGCCGCACATATTTGTATTGACATCTGACATTTACACCATATTTTAGAAACGCCATGCTTTGCTACAAGGAATAGAACAATATTAACACGCATAAATTGTTACCATGCAAGGATATCAATTTTCCTCTAGTATTATATGGACTAGCTATAAGATACTGGTAATTTTTAGAGTCTGCCAACTAAAATGCTTTTTGAATAAGAGCTATTAAATTTTTCATTAGTTTTTTGCAGAATAATATTTAGAATTAATTTAGTTCAGAATTAATTTGACTGAGGTAGTTTGGCTTTGAATTTTTACTTCATAAAAATTATTAAAACTCCAAATCATTACCCTGTGGTGAAGGAATCCTCAAAGCAGCCTCGGCTAGAGTCTGTGCTTCGGCCAAATGATATGACTCGCATTGACTAAAATAAAACAGTGCAAATAGTAATAAAATCAGAAGAGTCGTAAGGGTTATTGTGTTCGGTCGTCGCAGTTTGACGTATTTGAGCATGTTTAGTAAGATCATGTTGTCAACTACTTTTTGCAGTATTTCCGGTGATGTGATGATTAGTGTTTTCTTCGATTTTTCTCCGTAATTTTCGCAAATCTTACGGTAATTTAATTAGCAAATGGTCTGGTCCCAGTGACCATGTTGACTTGTTTGCTTCCTTCATTCTGTTGGGTCCATCCAGTCGAAAAGCAGTTTTATGCAAGTACATACTCAAAATAATTACAAATATAATTAGTAAAAACGATACTACACTACTGATATTAATAGCTAAGGCTAATCACGGGGAACGACATCAATTTTGTTTGTAAAGAGTGTAATTAAGCCTTTCCTGCAGGTCTTTCCGAGAACACCCAGCTAGTCAAACTCGAAACTATCGGATACCGATATTACTATAATTCTAACAATTTAATATTTTAGTAAATAAAACATAATTTTGCCAAATATATTGTTAAATATTGACAAAATGTTTAAAATTAGTGCAATAATTCGTAGTTAAATTTTTGGGTGCATGTGCAAGTTTTAGTAAAATAATGAACGTTTCTCAGAGTGTGCCAAACATAGCATTAAGTTAGAGTATAATTTACGGCGATGACAAAGCCGCGAGCATAAGCTGCGACGGTGTAGCGTTTCAACCAGCCATTTTCTATTTATTGTTAGAGTTGTTGCTATTACGACAATAAAGATATGTTTGTTTGAATTTAGGGCAGTTGTAGCAATACCCGTACTAGCTTATGGCCCAACGGCACTGAAATAGAATACAAAATAGGTTTTATATATAACATAGATGTCAAACGTTTGCAGGCTTAGGAGAAGGGTATACGGCGGGCGGGGTTGCGAAGTTCTCATGGAAGTTAAATATGGCTTGATGATGTCCGCCTTGGCAGGGTAACCCCCATCACCCACCCATCTACATCTATGATATATGATTAGAGTTTTGAAAACAACGCGCAACAATTGGAAAATAAATTACTTTCCTCACAAAGAATAAAGTTATTTCTACGTTTCGACACTTTACTTAAAGGCTCCAACACTCCCAATAACTGTACCATGGCCCAGAGCGACCCAGCGGTAAATTATGAGTATGAACCGGATCATTTGGATTTTCCCGAAGAAAATTACTGAAGTGTAAAATACAGCTGCTTCTTTCAACAAAATGACAGCACTTTGCAACAGAAAGCCATAAACTGGTTGCTCTTTTAAAATCTTTCATGTATATACGGTACTGCTAATAGATACTAATAATATTGGTACAATCAAACGTGACATTATATACATTGCATTGGCCTAAGTGTTCACGAATGATTCTGTTTTACATACAACGTTTGTTTAAACAAGATTTATCGGATCAAATTAACAGATTCCTGCGACTGTATGAAGTTTAAAGCTAATACGGTTACTGAAAAATTGCAAGAAGTCAACCAAATACAGGATTGGAACCCAAGAAGTTGTCTTGGTACGCTTTTTTGCTCAAATCACTGAGCTACAAATGGTGATTATCGCTACAAAAATTAGTGCAAATAAATAGCAACAATATACTGTGGAGTGCTTGAAAAACTGTGCAATTGTCACGACTTTTGCACTACCTTTCCAACAATAACAAGAACTCTTGATAGTTGTATGAAATACATAGTATAGTAATAGTTACGGCATTCCGTGAAGGAATGCGTAGCAACTGCATAAATTTATCTGTGATCGGCGCATAATTGCGCCATTTGCCAGTTTGTGTGGACGTTATATATAGCATTAGTCAAAGGATTGCATTGGTATATGACCTAACACATATACCCTTGTTACCTAAATCCTGATGCAGGAGATCCCAGTTTAAGACTTTAATAAACCAATAGTTGAATTGGTAAACCAGCTACGGTCTACGTGCGTTTAAAGATGAATTATGTTTGAAATGTTTTTGATAGTCTCAGTATTACTTCTATTGTGAAATATTGACCATCTTTATCTTCCCATACCGTCACAAGTTTGCATGAATCCACTCTATTTCCATGCATTTGAGCCTCAGTGTACCAGATGAGTCTGGGCATAATTAGGTTAGTTTAATTTTATATTTGGTTTTTTCTAGAAGGATTTATTTCTAATTCTCTTTTGGACATGCGTGGCAAAACACTGAATATAACATACTAACCTGTTGTTTACGTAAGGAATAAAGTTAATGTATTTGATTCACTTGAGATAACAAAATCATTACACTGTACAAAATCTGCCTCCCATGCTGAAATACTGCCTAATAGCTCGCTGTTTAATTTCTAACATTTGGAGCGAAACATATTTCGATTGCAGCTGGCATAAACATCGTAAGTGCACAAAAGCGAATGTGGCCGAGGTTAATGGCAATCAGTTAGCCTTTTCGATCCCACCGCTACCGAGTGGAGTCAGCTAGTATTGCGACGCGCTGTGTTTAATTGAGTTTTTCTTGCGATGTACGTTGGCACGTGCTTTGCTATTTGCTCGTTTTGCGAGTTTCCTTACAAAATGGAGTAATAGCTCGTAGATAGTTTAATGGTTTGAATACGACGCTTGAATTCTAACAACACTCCCGCATCGAGTTTCTGAAACATTGCACGATACAGACTCTAATTTATGTGTTAAGCGGTTAAAAATATAATACAAGGTTTCTCTTTATGTGTGCACAAAAAGATACATGACAACTCAGCTAAGTTCTCAATACTGCGATATTTTCAAATCTATCTTATCCGAGGACTTAAAGTAATAATTTACTGTCCATATAATTAAAGACATAACAAATCATTGTGCCTCATATTTCTTCTATAGATGTATTTACTTAAAAGTGAACTTTGACACTAATGTACCAAAAAACATTTCTAAAACACAGATGCCAATGCTATAAAAACGCTAAACATACATAAGCCTTTAACAAAATGAAAAATTAACCACACGAAAGTGCGCATTGTATTCGACTTTACTTAAAACTGAACTTTGATACTAATGTACCAAAAAAACATTTCTAAAACACAGATGCCAATGCTACAAAACGCTAAACACACATAAGCCTTTAACAAAATGAAAAATTAACCACACGGAACTGCGCATCGTATAGCAAAAAGAGCAAAAGCAACTTTTTTTAAACAGCAAACCATACATATTATTGACATTAAACCATTTTCGGATGCATTTATGTCTCAGGACGGAAACGAAAAAACAAACTTACGGCCTGCATTTTATTATATATAATCCTGCATTCGTCCAAATTTGCAATGCTTATATTGCACATATATTTATTAAAGTCTTTGCGACTAAATAAGAACACACCTGAATATGAGAATTAAAAAGCCCATTGCAATTATAATACATTTGACGTGCACTTTTATTCCGGACTGTATCTGCTGTTCCCGTTGCTTCTTGCTGTTCTCTGTTTCTGTCATATCGTTATGATTTTGACTGCAATAAACTGACGCTTTACGGAACTGTAATCATCGAATAAACTGGTTCAGCTGAGGAGTATAAATTTTTCAGCGACATTTTCTATATATATGTACATGTACATACCGTATGCATTTGTGTATGTATTTTGTAAATACATACGTGTATGTACGTGCAATGGTACATTCACAAATGTATTATTTCGGCGATCTGTATGAACATATGTTTATGTAATATTGTATGAACATATGTGTATATGATATAGTGTGTATAAAGGAAAATGAATAATTGTTCTGCAATAAAATCCAAATAAATAAATAAATAAATATAAGCATACACAAAGAACTAAAAGCTAAAAAATATAGGGCATATGCGCTATAAAATACACGTCAGACTTCAAGAGCTGACACATTACTCTCTTGAAATATGTTTGAGCTGAATTCGGCACTCCATCGTTGTATGCATTCGTTCGTTTCAATATGAATTCTTTTTATTATAAAACTAGCATTTGAGTTTAGCTATATCGCCTTCTGTAATAGGTATAACCTTCCTATTTAGTTTTTAGCAAAGTGAATTATAAGTTATCACCGAGCTACCTGTATTTTTTATATTAAATAAATATATGCATTTCGACTATATATGATTTTAAAAAGCTATTACCGCTGCAATGGGTTGACCCTAATAATTTGATTGGAACCCTTTAAGCCACCTACTGAACAGCGTTAGAGCTGTACTCATGTACCTAAGTGTACTTGCATAAACCAGACAAACAATACATGAACCATCGATCAAAACGAGCAAACAGTGTTAATGTACCGCTTAGAATAATGTAAATTTGTGATAGCTGTCAAATTTGGATTATCGCTTCGCTGGCGGTTAAGTTATATTTGTTCCTCGTGATACCGACCAATTGTTACCGATGTTTTAGATCGAACATGGGACGCTTGATTGGTGTCCACCTAAAGGAAATATTATGGCAGAGTTTTGTATCAGATCTTTCGTTCGCCACAAAGCGAGTGAACAACACACGAAGGGTCTGTTGAGTATTAAATCCATGTGACTAGTGCATTACCGAAATACTTCAGATGTATAATGTTTAGTCGAATAAAATGCATCATTTACCTTAAGATGTGTGCAGCAGAGCAGAAATCACAGCGCAGCACAACACACGAGACAAACATTCAGAAAACACAATATAATATAAACGATCCACTAAAAAATAATAATTTATAGACGTCACACCGCCAACAACACACGAAAATAAAACCATACCACATTCCCAAAACCAGATAAATGAAAAAAAATTCAAGATGCGGGGTCGGATTTTGTCACAGGCTGCAGTGGCTCTAAAGCCATGCTTGGCTAGCTGCGGTCGGCCAGTGTGACAGACATTTTTTGGGTCGAGCCAGACCCTACAATTATATTTAGCTAATAGTAAAGTATGACTGATAAATTGTCACAAGGGCCGGAATGGGCTCTAAAAGCCAGAAATATATGACAACAATGGCAAATCGCTAAAAACTGTAAATTAATCATAGTTACGATCATATATACGTTGTACCAACCCGAATTTTACGGAATTAGTAGAGCGCCTATAACGCAGCAAAATTCGTAGGGATCGGAGGGAATGCACGACCGGATACCGGTGGAGTGTGACCTCCATATGAATTGATATAATTGTGTAGTATTGCATTTATTGTGAAAATAAACAATTGTAACTTGTTTATGCCGTACCTGTAAGGTCAAACTCCACCACCCGATGGTGCACGGGATGATTTTTGCACCGAGAAGGAAAGCAGGATAACGGTTAAGGGTGTCCGGTCGATCCTCGTGAAAATGAATTGATAGAATACTTTGTTTATAAAATGTATCGCATATTATATTATATTTGCTGTGAAGGACGGGTGTGCGGTCGGAGAGGCCAAAGACCAACAGATAGTACAGGAATTTTTGGTGGTACGACAAAATGGTCGTCCTGAGCCTGATCCCAGCGCACACGCTGAAGGGTTACTAGTAATTAATTCGTTATGCCTACAATATATATCATGTATATAGAGGATCAGAGATCGTCAGGATGAGTCCAGGATTCTTATATACAGGCTGATCATGTTCAAACAACCAAAATTTTCGGCCTAGGGAAAACGAAATTTCGGATACAGTTTTCTAAGCCACTATTTTAGGGTGAATGCTAAAAGTTAAAATTTCGGGTTTCCTACTAAACTTAAGGGAACGGGGGTGACTAAACCATATTAAGGACTCCCTGGGGTGTCACATTGCCCAGTCGTGTCAAAAAATTTGGTTCCCCTAAGTACTTACGGATCCCCGAACAGGCGCTTAAACCGCCAATTTTCCAAGCCTAAAAGGACACTTAAAATAATTACAATTCCCTGGTTTTTGATCCCGGTACACTTATCGGGTCCCACCCTAACTGATTAGTCGAAAACCGGGGCGCCCCCACGGATCCCCTCAGATCCTCCTAACTTGACTGGGACATCAAAATTTCGAATATTTTCCTCCTAATATGGCCTCTAACGGGCCTCTTATAATGATATATTAAATTTTAACTTTCTATCAGTAGCCGGTCTGCCAGAGCAAGATGTCGGTCTTGCCCACGACCGCCTACTGCTTTTAGATCCTGAGATATCGGCCGAAATGCGCCAGTATCCCTATCAGAAAACAGCGCTCTGAGCACCGTTATATTTTGCTCTAAAATTTTTCTCGCGCCTACGAGCGCGAGGTTTGGTTACCCTGCTGCTTGTGCCCCTTTGTGCTTTGGACAACACACGGCATGTAATTGATAGTCTTGCTGGCTGTTTTGCTTTGATGAGTTGCCGACCGACAGTCGCATTGGTTTATATGTTAGCAAGGACCAGCGGCATCGAGGTTCTGTGTTGAAGTGACCAGCGAGTTTTGATGTACACAGAACACACAGTTTTAATGGTTTAGTTGCGATGCTTAGCTTTACGGAATGTATTCTGACTTATGTATCTATCTTTATAGTGGCTTGGAGATTCGAATTTTGATAAATTTTGTTTGGCGCGCGTTTTGGGGCAAATGGAAACAAAAAGGAAGGGGTAGATAGACAGTATAAAAGCAGATCGCCCGTTCTCGCAGCTGGACCAGTCGAGTTTGTTGGGCTTAGAAATTGGTTGGGCTTTTGGTGTTTGTCGCCAGCTTTTAATTTTGATTGCTTTTTGGTTTTCCTTTGCCCGGGTGGGCTCTTCGGCATGCAGACGTGTGGAAGAGGCCCGCCCGATGGTTTTCACGAGTTCTTAATTTTCTTGCTTAAGCATAGGATCAGGGGCAGCTCTTGCGGGCGCTGGGGTGTCTGTTGGATGCCTCGAGCACCCGTAAGTGCCGCACCTGCGCAATTGAAATAAACTTTGGGGCAAAATTATAACCAAAAAGAGGGGACACCCCCATGCTCGACTGGTTCCCCGTCCACCGGGTCGTGTCCAGCGTGCACACCCGCTGGGCGTATTGATTAGTAGTGCTTGGTTTTGCCTCTAGACGGGCGTGAAAATTTTCTTACCGACATTAGCGTTTAGCAATTTTGGCGGCCTATAAACTTTGCTGATGAAACTTCGGATTCGGAGCAAATCTTGCGTGGCAAAATTTCGGCGGGGTTGTGTGTAGCTCGGATGGACTTTTTGACCTGCAGACGCGTGGAAGGGGTTCGCCCGAGGCATTTCACAGATTCTTCGAATTTTCTCGCTTAATCCTAGGAGCAGGGGCAGCCCTTGCTGGTGCTGTGGTGTCCGCCGGATACCTCACGCTGTCGAAATTGCTGTGTCCGCGTTTCTGCGATTGAGCAAGGCAAATTAAGGACAAAATTTGGGATGGTACGGAAATTTACATGATTAACGTGGAGGTCTTTTGTCGGGGATGCTGGCACGTAGGAATTTTAAATTCAAGAACGCGGCTCTCGCCGACGGAAAATTTTGCTGCTGATTGATGCGTCTCGCGCCCGCTATGTGTCGTGGACCGCCGATCACGCCCGCGCATCCTGGAGGTGATTGTATCCTCGAATCCTAGGACAAAGGCCTAGGTAACAAATTTCGGATTGAAAGTTCCGCGTTTCTAAAAGAGCCCAAGTGGAGCTCACACGACACAATTTCGTCATCCCAATCAGAGTCGTCAACTATTGAAATTCATTACCAACTCTCCAAATTTTGGGTCAAGGGATTCGTTGATTATAAAATTTCATGGTTAGCGATTAATATTTCGGGTCGTGGGTTCCGTGCTTCTAAAAGCGCTCTATTGGAGCTCGGGGATTGCTTTTCCGTCACCGAAATTTTGAAAGTAGATGGCTAATTAACGCCACGTTAAAATTTTTACGAATACATGCGATGCGGGCTCCGTGCGGGAGCTTGGGATTTGTATTACATATATATGTCGTGCTGTATATGTTTTTACAATTGACTGTTCCCGATTGGCAAGTATTTTTGTGCGTGTGCCAAGAAAAAATTAAAAAGGACAAGTAAACAGTTGGAGTGTGTATTTGTTCTAGGCGAATTAGATTTAATCGAGGTAGGCGTGCCTCTAAGTGAATTGAACTCAATTAGGTCTAAGCATCACCCCTTTTTGCGAAATGTACGGATCTTTTAACCTATATTTGGCGCTGTCCGGCTTATATCTGCAGTTCCCCCTCCGCACGCCTCCAGCTACGCTCGCGACCGCCGTTTTGCATTACTGCCTCCCCATCTCCGCCTTCCATCCAAAAATTTAGCCCGATTTCAAACTATGTCTCGAATATGGCCGTATTCCAGCTAAGCAAATCAATACTGCCAGATCAAGGTAGGCCCATTCCCCGCCACGCACCATTGGACTCGCTTGCGGTCGCGGTCCTCTCCACATCGCTTCAGCAGCTAATTGTAGGGCAGGGGTCTCAACGTTCTCTGTTGCAAAGCTTCACCACGCTACCCGTATGACTTTCAAATAATGTGAATAGGCCGGGCCCAACTAGTTCCTCCCCAATATAACCCGAGTACCGCAGTTCGAATACTACTTACCAGGGACCCACGAGTGTCGGCACCGGCTCTCGGTTCATCAAACACCCCTCCGAAAATTGACCTTACCATTTGATGGGCTTTCTAAGAAACGCGGCTTAGGATCCATAGTAGAAATCGAGGGAATGACGGGTGAGCCTTATTACCTGTGAGCAGGCCTAAGGGATGACCCTCCCTCTGGAGGACCTCCATACCTCTAGCACGTGGGCCATCATAGGGGCCAGGCCGATCACCCTGGTAAACCCGCCGGCAGCCTGTTAAGCTAAGCGGTTCCTTTCGGTCAGACCAGGGTCCACCGGGGAATCGTGTAAGCCATGGTTGTCCGGGCACCACCGTGAAAATTGAGAGTGTTGTAGCAGGGATCCCTTAGGGCCAGAACTGGTCCTAGTACACGTAAAAGATGCTTCCAGGTACAATAGCACAATTTTCATGTATGGAAAAGCGTGTTTTACATAGCTACTAGGTTGGCTTGTAAAAGACGCTTAAACAAAAATTTTGGAAATAGCAATATTTACTTTTTTTATTTTGCCTGAATTTATGCGCTTTGCTTTTAATTACTACTAATCGTGCCTTTTTTGGCCCTAGAGCTAACTATTTTCTATGTAACACAACCTGCTAAAGTGAATGTAATAAATATTTTTTCAATAGCCAGTTCCGGCTATCAAACCCTGAGACATAGCCACTCCAGGCCCGTACAAACATACTAGCATAGCTTAGCTTTATTTTATTTATGAAGGGCCGGATGTGGCTGTGCGTTTTTGTCACTAGCCGGAATTGGCTCTGTGACAGAATCCGGCCCTAGGTGCACACATCTTAAGGTAAATAATGCATAATGGTAACCATTAAAGATATAATACAGTTGTGGCATCGATTTTAATTATATAATTCTGTTTCGACGTAATGAATTTTGCATTCCTTGTAATGCATATACGATGGTTGTTCTTTTGCCAAAATCACGAACTTAATAGTGCGATAATTCACGTTCACATTTCTTACGACGTTGTTTTGCAGATACGCGAATAAGGACATGGGTTATGTCATCTACAAATTCAATTTACTCGCGACTTTGTTCCATTTTACAATTTTTTCTAGGTTGGTCAAATAACATGCTGAGTAGGGCTGTTGTGTTTGCTGATTACGAGCGTACCATATTATGGATTTAAATAACGCGATTAGATAAGCGTTATAATGTGAATGCAGTTAGTAAATAGTAATGTAATTCGCAAAAAAATGACCAGGGCTGTACCTACGTATTGCTGTGTCGTAAATGATGACTGTGTAGATAAGGAAAAATGGTGATCTTTATGCAATCATCGGTTTAAGATGGTGAACTGTGCTGCCTAAATAACAACCCAGGTGTACGCACCTAAAGTTGACTCACGCATAATGCAGTACAGTTTCTTGAAGCCACGGTAAAAGCTTAAGACAAGACTTAATATTTTTTGGCGTGTTTAATATTGATCAAAGCCAGACAATAATTATGTGTCAAGTAAATTTAAAGTTGTGTATAAATACCTTGGAGGACGCATCGTATTCTGGTATACGGTGCCATAATTTACAGTTGATATTTGGGACATAACCCTAGTTCAAAACGTGAACTTAAGGAAAGAATTAATATTTTCCGGTGTAATTAATATTGATCAAAGCTAATCAATTATTTTCTACATTGTAAGTTTAAACCTGCGTATACTGATTATTAATTATGGATTTGTGGGACGTAGTCCAAGTTGAAAACGTGAGCTTAAAACAAGAATTAATATTTTATGGCGTGTATAGTATTGATCAAAGCTAGACAATAATTTTGTGTAAAGTAAATTTAAAGTTGTGTATAAATATCTTGGAGGACGTATTGTATTCGGGTATACGGTGCTATCATTTACATTCGATTTGTAAGAAGTAGTCCTAGTTTAAAATGTGAGCTTAAGGCAACAATTAAATCTTTTCGGCATAATTAATATTGAGCAATGCTAGATGATGATTTTGTGTGAAGTAAATTTAAATTTGTGTATAAAGATTTTGGAGCACGCATCATATTCGCGTATACGGTGCTATAATTTACGATTGATTTTTGGGACATAACCCTAGTTCAAAACGTGAACTTAAGCCAATAATTAATATTTTTTGGCGTGTTTAATACTGATCAAAGACGATGCGCGAAGAAACTTTAGGCTGTGTATAAAAATCTTGCAGCACGTATCGTATTCGTATAAAAGTTGGTGTAATTTAGTATTGATTTATGGTACGTAGTCCTAGTTCAAAGCGTGAGCTTATGACAACACTTAATACTGATGAAAGCTAGGCAATAATTTTGTTTGAAGTAAATTTAAAGTTGTGTATAAATATCTTGCAGGACGCATCGTATTCGGATATACGGTACTATAATTTACGATTGATTTTTGGGACATAACCCTGGTTCAAAACGTGAACTTAAGCCAAGAATTAATATTTTTTGGCGTGTTTAATATTGATCAAAGCCAGACAATAATTATGTGTGAAGAAAATTTAAAGTTGTGTATAAGTACCTTGAAGGACGCATCGTATTCTGGTATACGGTGCCATAATTTACTATTGATTTTTGGGACATAACCCTAGTTCAGAACGTAAACTTAAGACAAGGATTAATATTTTCCGGTGTAATTAATATTGATCAAAGCTAGTCAATTATTTTGTACATTGTAAGTTTTAACCTGCGTATACATATCTTGTACTTACTGAATATTCTTTCATGTTCTGAGCAAAACTTAGATGCTTCGTTGGGTCCGGTAGGTTTCCAGTATTTTCAAAATGTTCTAGTTACTTGACTGATACAACATTCACAGTTTGACTAAATATTTACAGCTGAAGCGTTACACAGAGGTTGTATGCTGTTTAGTGTACCGCTTAAGCAATCACAATAAATTTAGGTCGTCGGTATTGAGTTCAGCTATTTTCATTCATATTGTCTGTCATGGATTTAGCTATTTAAAAACGTGATAGGAGATGCTTATCCGAAATTACGTTCCTGATCTAAAAAGTTATTAAATTACTTAAATAACTGCTAAGAAATTGTTTGCTACAATAGGTTTCAAATAGATATTACCAAACGTAATAATCTATTTTAAGACAGATTTTAGTGCTTTGCGTTGAACATTTTCGATGATTTGTAAACTTAGAAGTGCATCTTTAAACGCGGCACTTCCCGTATTTTGGATCAACCCACAGCAGAGTTCTGCTCTGTACCTCCAACAAAATTTTTTATAATCCACTCTTGACATCGTGAAGGGTGAAAAAACAACCATTTATGCATTTCAGCTGTTAGCGAAAAATTCTTAATGCAATAACACTATCAATTGACGCAGCGTTTATTGAACGTGATTATGTTTTGAATGGTCTTTGTCATATATGTGCACGATAATTCTATGAATACATCTACACCAATTTCCAAGCTCAGCACCAAGAATCAGGCTCAACACCAAAATTGGTTATACAAGCTCTCCGTAAATAGTTTGCTCGACTGAATCGGAAGCAAACACCGGAACCACAATTACTAAACCGAGAATTCTTGTTCCTTTAGAAGCTATTGGCGTGATATCACTACCACAGTTTAAGTGTGCAAGGTAAAATACACGGCAGACGTTTGAGCGAGAACATTATGCTAGGAAATATTTCACTGACGAAAGCAGCAAAATTAAATTTGATTAAAGATAAATTACTAAGTTTATGCCAGAAAGTTGACGACGACCTTATATCGACATTAAAGCTATTACATTTTCGAACTATGTATAAACTCACATAGTTGTTTACTTGCGCTGCACTAAGCCCGTCTCTCTCAAGAAGTGTTGAAGAGCAATTCATTACTGCTGGGTTTGCTCCAGATAATGCAAGAATTAATTGTTCCTTTGCTGCTGCGTAATCTTTGAGTAAACTAAACATTAGCTGCAGCAATTTTATTCTTTTATTATTGGTTGACTATAGTAGAAAGGCGCATGGGATAGGATATAAAGGGTTATCAAAATATTTTTTCGAAAGTGTAGTCGATTTGTAACGATATTGGCTGTCTTTAACCGTATAACTCGGGTAACTAACTTTCAGTGTGTTATTTCTGTGACGGTGGTCCGGTTTATTGCAGTTTATTATTTTCTATCAGCTATAAATTATTAAGGTTAAATATCTGCAGCATTTCAAACCTATTTGGAGAAACTCGCACCGCAGTTTAAACGTCCCGCGATGTACATAATGCAGAACGTGTTTGTTAAAACGTGGCCAAGTTTTCGATCTCGCTGTTCCGTCTTATCAATCCTAAAGTTGCGTGGTCAACTCCATCTGGAACCTGAATTTATACAGTTGAAGTTGTTTTTTCAAGCGAATAAATGATGCACCGAACACAGAACATCATTATGGAACTAAGATGGCACTAAGAAAATGCGAGTGAAGTACTTGCAATGTCATTTATTCTATTAATGTGATTCCATAAACGACGAATTTATAGAGCAAAATCGAAATTTGTGGCTTCGCCAATATTAATGTGCAGAACAATAGAAACACAGGTTATAGTATAACAGGCTTCAGGCTGAACATAAGCCCCGAAATAGTAGAAACCCAACGGTCCGTGTGAAGCATTCAGTTAACTCGGACATAAAATTTATTAAACAATTTAATTTTAGTCTCACTAGCTCTTATCAAGAGTGTGTGAGTTCTACTGAAAAGTACGGCACTTTTCAGCTTATGCACTATGAGCCGAAATGCATGTCGCAGTGCGTTTCGCGCTGTCCCCTGTATTTCATGAGAGGGGTGGTAAAATGTTCCCTGTAGCTCATGGGCGTTACATTTTGGCCTCACGTATATAGTGGAGGAACATTATCATCCCTGCGAAATAGAGGAAAACAAAATGCCCTTCATTCCGCTTAATCGAGAAAGGCAAAATGTCCCTCCCACGAAATACAAGGTGAAATTAAATGCTGTACAACATGAGACAGATGAACTGTCTTCCTTAAATACAAGAGGACAACGAGAAACACATCGCGACATCCTTTTCGACTAACAGCGCATAAGCTGAGAAGTGCCATACCTTTCAGTAAAAATCATGCACTGTTAGCCTTTATCTAAACTAAAGGGCTTATTAATTACTTAAGCTCAAGTGTCATATTAAAAAATTCGTCCTAACACCTAATATCGAACAAAATTGGCTAAACCCACGTGTCGTAGTCCTCGAAAAATTGTCACATGTATGGCTGGTCAAATTCCAATCTTCGTATGCCTGAAACAAAAACATTACCTAAATATCTTACTAAGTCTGTGTTGCTTACTTATTTGGAAGTGTAAATATCTGATGTTTTTATATTTTCAGGTATAATAATTTCAGCAATATTGTTTTAATTCTTAATATATTCATTGCATTTTGTATGTATTCCAGATGTACACGGAGCCAAAAAATGCGATGCTTGTTTTGGTAATCGATGACCGAAACTTGGTATTTATACCTACTATTTGATTATTAATGGAATATCATTATTAATTGGTCGTTTTGAACATTTTTATTTCCGTTGCATGCAACCACATATATATTTACAATATAGAGTAAGAAACTAACCTTTTGTAATTCGAGGTCAAGTAGAATCCAAGGCATAAAAACGTAATAGAACCATAAAGAACGACGTAAACGTAATATTTTATTTGTTAAACCATTAAAAATACCCAATGAAACAAAGAACATTTCAAGGCGTTATGTTAATTCACTGTGTCATATATATAATGCTCGATTTAGAGTTGCGTTGTTATCGTTGTTATTTGCTCGATTTCCGAGGCGCTTCAAGGGTCCAGGTAACATCGTCTAAATAGGCCAACGGTTTGCCTTCACCGCAATATAAAATAGAGGTTTATTTTCTAATGCCCACTGGAGTTTGCCTAACATTTAACATTACGCAAATTAATTGCAGCAGTAAAGGATAAAGCTAAAATTTTGCTTGCCGGTTATAAATTAAGTTCAGTAAATCATGTACATGAGTTAATTCTCATTGATGTGACGCCTTTATTCGAACTCCGCTAAACATGTTACCAGTACAGCTTATTGTAATAGCGGATTAACGTATTTCACCAACATAAAATACATTTTCAATCGCCAATTTATAAAATAATTATGTTGAACCTGTAATAGTTTTTATTATATTCAATATTTTCTCATTAGGTCCCAATTTTACTTTACCCTTTACCTATGGAATAAATATTCATTTCCAATACCGATAAATTTTGGTCGCTACAACGTTTTGAAGTGAGAATTCTCGGTTCAGACATTGACCTATTTCTGGCATATTACTCGGAGCCTTCTCCACACAAAACAAACGAACAAAAGCACGCTTAAATTCGAATTGTACAAGACTAGATAGTCTAATTTAGTGAGTATATACAATGCTTTGCTATACAGTTGATACGTGCTCATAGGGGGCTGAGGGATTATTTGCCTAAGGATAAGCCCCTAATCCTTCTGTTTACCGCCTGAACCCCACTGGGGAGGTCGAAGGCCGATGCCTTGCTTCCTCCCTTCTCCTTCCCATCGCCCGGCCGCCTCTCCCTGAGATCTCAGAGCTTGAGGTTGTTTGACTCAATTACTTGCTATCCGACAACTGCACGCGATAATTTTTAAAAGACTGATGGGTTCTGAGAGGTACCGCGAGACGGTCTTCGGCTATAACTTTTAATATATTTTACAAATATTTATGATATTTTGCGAGAATTCCTATTTGTTCGCCGAGTTTGTTTACTCGAAGTATTACCATTTCTTTTTGAGGGTTAAATATAGTCGCAGTTGCCGACCACCCCATCCCCGGAAAAATACAGGGGAATGTAAAATTCCCTACAGCAAAATAAGGGAGACAAAATGTCTCCTTCCCCGCCAAAACATGGGATAAAATGTCACCATGAAATGCTGGAGGCCATTTGTGCCTCTTAAAAAGCAGTGCGCAGAGACAACTTGGTGCTCTTAAAACAATTCAACTGTTATTCTCTTCCCGATATGGAAAAGCAGTCAGAATATGAGTAACTTTACCTGGGAGACTATCTGAGTAACAGTAGTCAGAGGAAGTGTGATCTGTTATTTAAAATTCAGCTTCTGATCAAAGTTTATGTCGTCTTTATTTTCATGGACGCTTGTAACAAAGTTATTTCCTGAAAGACGTTTATCGATGCATTTATAAAACCTGATACAATATGCTAACGACCTTGAACGTAGTTTTAATAATTTATAATTCAACAGTGGATATGCTAAATTAAAAAATAATTTATAACTTTCTGGTTAAATATGTTTGGTAATTTTATCTTGGAAGTGTTAATTTTAAAATAAAGTTTTAAAATACAGTGTCGTATTTTTCATATTTTAGAAATTCTATAACCATAAAACGAATACCGGGTGTTTGTTACATATAATTATGTTAAACTCGGTGAAATGCTCGGGTCAGGAAACGCTGGTCTGATCAAGCCAGGCGATAACTCAAAAATTTTCATCGTGACTTGACTTAAACAAATGCATTTTTGATAATTTGATTTCTATTTCCACACCTTGATTCATTTTTATTCACCTTGATGATCAACAGTACCTATGCGTTAAACAGGTACTAGACTTTGGTCTAGGCGGATAAGATGATGGGTGGTGTAAAGGGCAATCATCATGACCAGCCTACACACAACTCTTCGGCATAATAACCCGGATTGTCACCTAGTGCCAATTGCATGTTTATCCGACTTTGATGGTCAATTTTTATTTCAGTTAAGAATTTTGAACTGTTTTCAAAAAGTCGACTTAGTACATAATCTTACTTACGAACTCCAAAACACCAGTAACAATATTTTTACAATCGATTATCAATGTTTTAATGTCACAGCAAGTGCATTTTCTTGTGCGACTAATGTTAGTTATGCAGCTAGAATGGAATCAAATAGTAAAATCCCACATAATAACCCCTGCTGTTACCCCCGCATCTTCCCCCGAGAGTACACCACCCTGACTCCGCACCACCCCCCCCCCCGCCCGCACGCTTCGGCGCGCAGGAAAATTTTTTATCACGATTGGTAACCAATAGTGGTAAAAGAGGGTGAGGTCTTCAACTAGCTGCTGCTCCGAGATGTCAAAGGCAGCCACGGTCCGTGGGGACCCATTGTATCAAGGGCGGTTAGAAGCTCAGGGGTGGAATTAGGTTCTTGCGGGCCTCTACCCGCCTCTGATACGACCGCCCTCCCTCACCGACCTTCAGACGATGATAGAGGCCCACGGGGGCTGGGGGCAGGTCCTCCCGGGCCTCTACTAGCCCCTGATGTATACCCCTTCCCTCGCCGAATCCGGCTACCCACTGACACCTCGGAACTCCAGTATGTATGATTAATTAATACATTAAAATTTTCACAACGCCAATGTTGATGCTATTGATGGGACTGAATTTGTGACATAAATGTAATTGTATATGGCTAGTTCCGTTGTCAACTCAAGCCATGAAAATGATCAATATAAATTTCAACAATTCAATGAACGCTGTCATTTAATATAATGAAATCAAACGGGACAGTTCGGGACAATGTTTTGAAAGCCAGGCAATTGTATCCTATGCCTGGAGCCTACATACAGCCATCCCAGTAGTTTCAAAATTTGATTTTTAAGCAAATTATTCAACGTTCATAATTATTATAGTTAAATTATTATATTTTTAAGTTGTTAATACATAATATGTTAGTTTATATTTTTATGATTCGATTACTAAGTATTGATACTACAATATTTTTTGCAAACTTTTTACAACAGTACTTTAGTGTCATACTTATGTATTATACTGTAATGTTGTAGTAGGATCACTACAGTTTTCAATTCAGAAACATATCTATATACATCATGTACTATGGTTATAACTCATGAAATCTTCAGAACCCACGGTAACGAGCGAGTAAACTTAAGCTGTGACCATCAACCATGCTATTTCGTAATAGCCAATATCGAATCGCAAGCGAAAATTTCATCGGTTTTTCGCTAACAGAAAGTTAGCAAAATAAAAAAACAATTACCAAAAATACACTCGAACAGAATTTTGAAAATTTTCAATTTTGAGGAAACCGGTTGCCTAATGGTTACGAGCTTTTCATTTGTATTGGTCTCTGTTCGCGATGGAGTTTAATAATGTAATACTGTCGTCAAAAATTAATCGGTCCTGTGGTTTAGCTCGCAGTGTTCGCGAACAAAGCCAGCCTAATCCACATCCGGTAAATTTTCGTTCCTAAAAGGATCGGTAATATTCTTTGAATTTTGGCGAACACAAATTTGCCGAACTACTGCCGCGGTGCTGTATGTTCGCGAACAGCTTTGCCCCTTGTTACAATTCATCGTAAACTCTCGGTAACAGGTTTTTAACCTAAATAGCATAACAGGATGGTTGGCGGGCGCGGGTTAAGTTTACTCTCGTATAAGTAAAAATACAGGGCACATATTTTTGACAAAGCCATTATATTAAGATTGTTTTTTTCGGAGTACATATCCGTTTTACTGCTGTTTGTTGTAAGTATGTCTATACCACAACAGAACTTATGTTTTCGCAAAAAAACTGTACGCCTTGCTATGGTTAAATATTGTAGTTTGAGTATAGTATATTTAAATATTTTGCTTCACAAGCACACAATCCTATTTTTGATGGAATCATTATATATTAAAATCGGAACCACTAGATTTCCATACCTATTTACCGTTTTCTCTTTGAATATTTTCAAGCATCGATCTAACTTCTAATTTTTTTAGCGGAAGCTTTTTGTATACCCTGGTTCGACGTTTTACAATGTATTCATGCTCCTTCAATCCTGCTAATCCTTTTGCTATTATAATTTGTATTTCGTATTTTGTAAAGAACATTTTGTAATTTGTATTTGTATTTTGTAGTGTAAAAAGTACTTTGCATTATAGGCACGTGCATATACATACGCTTTAGCAGCAGAATTCAAACTATTCAAAATAAAACTGTGCTGTCAATTCGAAAATTTAATATTATTTTCCGGTTATTTGTGCTACGGTTAATGCCGCGTTCGCCTTATAGTGCCCTCGCAGTTTGGAACTTATGTACACCGGACGTCGTCACACAGACCGTACTGAACACGGTGTGACTGGCAACGCCCATATTTTTGGAAAATTTTTAAATAGTAGCAAGCTGACTGCTTTGCCTGGAAATAGCTGGTGTGACAAACACAGTCTAAAACCACTACACTTGCCAACGGCGTGACTGATACATCTATGCTTTATTTCTTGATAGTTTGGACAGGACTATGCATACCTATGTTTGTAGGCTGGCAGTTGGAACACCCTTGCCAAGTAGTTAAGTTAGTTTCGCTTCGTTCGTTTAATTACTTGTACTTTCAAGTCTAGGGCTGCCAGTCGTAGTGTCAGCCACCCAACGTAGGCAATAGATTGACGATGTCAGCGACACCATCGTGTTAAAAAAACTACGGTGTTCAAGCACACCGTACCCCGACAGAAATTTGATAGACCGTGTCGAGCATACACTTGGCGGTCGCAACAAGGTATTTGTGTGACTGACACCGTCTGTACAGTATAGTCTTCGCTATCGGACGACAAAATTTCCAAGCAACGGAGTCATAATAACGTGAACGCTGCATAAGTTCAATCATACCGTTATCGAAGGGCCAAGAACCGGTTAACCACTTCATGACTAAAGCATTTATTTTCTTTTTTCAAAGTGTTGTCCTAAAATTCTACGCAGGGAGAGAACGATTGCGCACAGCTTAAGCCTCATGAAGATGTTTAACTTGAACGATTAAAATATTGATGCGACAGATTTATAAAATGCAAGTACGAAGTATTTTTCACATACTTATCGCCTTCGTCAGGCGACTCAAGGTTTTATATCAAATCTTAATAGTTAACAGTTATATATTTCGAAATGGCATCTGTCGAATTCGGCATTCATCAAATATCCATTGCTCAGATACACCCAATTCGTCCACGTGAAACTTGCCGCATAATCTATAGCTCTCAAATGTGTGAAAAAATGCCCAAGATTGTGAAAAATTGCTTTGAAAGCGATTTAATGGGACGAAATTTTACGCATAGTTTGATCTCACCATATGGCCATAGAGTTCCAGCTAGGTCTTGTTATAAAAATAAATTTATTTTAGCTAATTCAGTTTCTTTAGGGATTTATAGTTAGCTGTGTGCCTGATGTGTCAATATATAAAATCATACGTTGTTCAAGTTTTTGGTTTCGTGGTTGAAATGAAACGGACAAGCAATGAATTTATATTTAAAAATTGGGGTCACCGTAGGAATCGATGCCATCGAATTCGCGATCAGGCATATTCGTCGCTAAAACACATTCTATTTTGAAAACTGTGGCTCGAGAAACTACTGCGAGAAGCTGGTTGAAATTTTAGTCCGTTTCTCGCATTATGTTCAGTTTATTTTCTACGCATCTATTTTGTTTGTTAATTGATAAGATGAGCACTTGAACCTATAAAAGTACAACATTTAAACTTTTCGCATGACAGTCGATTTATTTACCAAATGTGAGAGGTATTCAAGAATTATAACTCTCTGTGTAAACAAAGAAACTTTGAGCATATCACCATAACAACGGCATAAATTTATTTTAAATTATGATAAACTACGAACCCTATTGTTTTTCATGATTATAATTTTTTTTGTATACATTCAATATTATAAATACAATAAAATGAGACAAAATGAGCAAAATTTGCGAAATATTTAATCAAAGATTCACTGATGGATTTTATGTCAACAAATACCTGTTCCTCGAATATCAGTATGTTTTCGTTGCAAGAATATAGATCGCAACTTTTGTAAGCTTAGAATAAAAACACAAAGTGTCTCATGAAGGCTACTGTATGTTTTCTTAAATATTTTCTCAAATTTTTGACTCCATCTGTCATCCTAACCTCATTCATTATTTATCTTTCATTAATGTATCTGGTAAAATATTGTTTTGAATTGCTATATATCTGTCAAAAAAGCTTCAATATGAGCAGTTCCGCTGATCTAGTTTTAAGATAACAGAGTAGTTGTGTCGAAAAATGTCTGATACTCAATGCACTCGATTAGCTCCGATACTGCTTCTGTTTCTAATGTCGTTAACAACAGTGCTATTAATATGTTTACTGTTGGCTCTAAAATTTGCAGCAAGTCTATGGATTCAATTAATTTAGCTCATTTACAGGACGACGGTGTCTCTATTATACTACTGATCTATAAAATGCTAATATCGCAGTCAACTTGGTTAGAAAAATATTCTGAATGGTTCAAGATGTTCTGTGGTGTACCTCGGATTACGTAACCCAACACAGCTATTTTCCTTCGTCAAGCGTATACCCTTAAAGCCTTAGTTGCCGCTTCCTCTCTGGGTGCCCAATGAGTTAAAATTCCATTGGTTCTAAATTTTAAATTTTGTTTACATTTGCAACATTTCTGGATCAACAACTTGAATACTAAATATAGTATTTTCAGTGCACTGAATGCTACACGGGTAGCGTTAGGTTTCCACTGTTTAAGAAACATTTTGCCACATATCCAATACTTAACAGTGTTTAATTTAGCCATTACACAATACTGGTACTCGTCAGTACTATGCGCCGGAGTAGCCAGAGAACATCACCAATATCAGCAAATATAACAAAACAACACGACCATCCATAAAAGCAAAGTACATATCTTAAATTTAACAAATTCTCGAATTTGGCCTTAAATTAGACAAGCATTTTATCTTATCAACGATGTTAAACAACAAGAACTCGTGGTTGGATTTTAGCAATCAATGTACTTCCGTCTCTTTGCGATTGTATTACGTTATGAAATTGATATGGTGTCGAAAAGATCAGGCGAGATCCTACATTGGACCAGCTGGGAATCGAACTCAGGCACCTAGCTAGCAACACCGCGTTGTCGCTACCACTACATCACAGGCACCGATCAAATAGTGTTAAAGCTACGCTTTTCACGGCAACTAAAATGATAGGGTAGTTACTATGCCTTGTGACTGTGTCCTAATATTGCGATGGTAACAGGCGTTTGTTCTTTTTATCATCACTGACGTCGAGAATACAAATTTTCCAAAAATTTGACTAAATTTCTATGCTCAAACAAAAGCTCAACCCTAGCATTACATCGTTATTACATCAAAAACAAGGTTCGTATCTTACCTTTCGTAAATCTACCAGCAAATATTACTCGAAGTCAAGCATTAAAATCAATCGGGCACAGACCAGACACACAGTTTCCAGTGAATCCTGAGCCATCTGGACAACTAAGACCTGCAATATTTTAACGAGAGTTTCACTTTATGCTTGCGGTAACGCAGTAAAATTTTTTTAATTCCCAACTACATTTGGACGTTTACTGCAATTCTGGGAAAATGCGCAACTTTTGTACCAATTACACAGCTTTGTAGAAAAGAAGGATAACCAGTGATACTACTTTCAGCGGACGTACAATTGTTTTAATTTTGTTTTCTTTACTACTTTTAGCTATTTCTTACCTGTAAGTATGATGCCAAGGATTAAATTGAACTTTACCAACCTTTTTCAGTGTTATATCTTGTGACAGTTATGTGCTTTATTGCATAGCTAAAACTTCCAGATTTATTCTGTTTTGTTTGTTCTTATTTTTATTTTAAAGTGATATAGTAATTCAAGTTGAATTTTCACGGTAGTTTAGAAGTAGCCTTCTGAAGTGTTTAGTATAGTTTTATTCAAGCAAAAGAGAATCTTTTTATAATTCACTTTATTTTGTTATTCGATTCTTGTCGGCTTCATAAAACGTAATGAATTTTATATAAGCTGAAAAATATTTAACATACGAATTGAAGTTCTCCAACATTTAAGGTCTGGAATGTTTAGTTTAAAAAGTATATACATGATAACGTAGACAATTTTTGACTTGTGCCACAATATTTGGAATAAAACCCAATCCGTTGGCACAGATCCTTCACTGCAATTTTATATGACAGATAGAACAAGGGCAACCTGGTTATTAATGTTGTCTCCGCGAAATATTGCACCTTTGCTATGAAGACTGAGACTAAGGTAAACTATATATAACATAAACGTCATCGTCTCTTAATATTACTACGGCGATTATTATCTATGCTAAGAATTTGTTACTGTCTACTGGTCCAAAAAAATTGAGTTGAGCTACGTTTAAAAATAAATTAATACACATGAGGTTTAATATTTAATATTTAATTAATATACATCAGGCAGCAACCCACAGATTTAGGCTTAAAGATAATGTTATGGTTATATATAAGGGCCGTAACTTAGGCTGAGGCTTAAGTGTTAGATTTAGAGAACGGCGTGGCCACCACTTTCATTTACACCAGGAAATTATTTTTACCACAAGTTATGTTTATTGTTGATAAAATCTGTGATTTTCAACACATACCTCCAGTAGATAAGCCGCCTAGGCCATTAAAGTTGTTCAATAATCCATTGTTTGTGACTAAACCATTAAAACCAGACACCACCCAAATTCCCTGCTATATTCGAGCAGCACTGTTGGCTAACAGGGTCACACACGTATTGCAATGGACATAAGCCAGCTTGACATTGACCCAATGATTGTCCTCCATTTGAGCACGTTACTGAAAATCTGACCAGTGGTTATGGCAGTTCTCCTCATTTAGAAGATACGTTATGGCTTAGCCTATGCGACCAGGTCCGATATATTCACCTTATATGATTTCTGATCTGAACAGAAGTTTTGTTCTATATTGAAAACCCAAATAATGCACTCAAGTCTATCGCGTTTGCCAAAGTGCACAATACTCTAAAAACAGACAAGTTTGGTCAAAAACTAACTTTAATGGATGAAATGGTATCTATAATGCATTTGGGCATATTTCTTTTAATTGTATTTATTTCCATATCAGGTGTGCCCATTACCTGTGGCAGAAACGTTTTTACTTCGAAATATCAACTTTATCGATTTTTGAAGCACAGGGTAAATTTATCAAATATCTACAGCGGCAACAGTCATGACTAATTGTGGTTTCAAATTTCTATACAGCTACTAGCTGAAACTGTGCTAAATTACGCGTTCTGAAAGTTCTATACCTAATGTTTTTTTTCACACATCATCAATTCGCCAATCAATTACATTGCTACGATTTTTAGTCTTACAGTTTTAGTTTTCCATTTTGTGTTAATTTTTTTGCTCCCTCAAGTTGCTTATTTATGTGTTTTGCTTGAGAAAAATTATAACACACACCATTTTGGGGAACTAGGCGTCCGAATGGATTTCGTATATTAGGACTAGACAATCCTTATATATTCCCCAACGATCTAAAATATGCGGAGGTTATTCTATAGTTTAACTGCGGTGTCTCAATATAAATCATAAAGGCCGCATATTAAACAATGTTCAAAGACAACAATCAAAACATAGCACAACGTAACTGCGCTAGCTGAAAGCACATCCCAGGGTTTTTTGATAAGAGTTAAAATTATATAATTTATTTATCACGTAATAATTTAGTTAGAGATTAAGAGAACTTCATAGAATTATACAAAACATGATATTATTAATAACTTTAGCAGGATTGACAATTAGCACAAGGAATTAGCCTGGACGTTGCGTCGTCTATTGAGCCTAATCGAGCCGTCCTTTTTGGGGATCCGATCACAATTTAGAATAAAGAGCATTGGGTAAAATATTTGGGTTTGTCTTTTAAAGCAATTTTGGAAGACAACAAGTAGACCATCTCAAGTAGTCGGCAAACGGAACAAGAACATCTAACGGCTCTGAAATGCAAAAGCGGCGAGGTACATTTTAACCTTTGTTGTCTTAAGGAGCCGTTAGGAGTTCTTGTTCCGTTTGCTGACCACTTGAGATCGTCTTCTTGTTGTCTTTTCGAAAATAGCTTTAAAAAGACAAGCCCAATATTTTACTCAATGCTCTTTTATCCTAGGTTGTGATCGGATCCGCGAAAAAACAGAAAAAGGAACAATAACTCCTAACGGATCTGAAATGCAAGCGAGGAGTAAATTATGTTTCTTGTCTTAAAGAGCCGTAATCAGCCTTGACTTGTGGTCGGCAGAGTTGATCGAGCCATGGTTCCTACGGATTGCGCCGAGTCAAGCTTGAAAATCTGTGTTTTTAGGATCAGACAAACTTTAGCGCGTCCAATATGTATGATTTCATTAAGAGCCGTTTCAATATTCCAAAAGTCTCGCGCTATCTGCTTCGTCTGACACTGACAACGCCGCTGTAGATTCAGATTCTGGAGTCATTGTTCAAAACCAACATTCGATAAGATATGAAGAGAGTCATTGAAATGTGGCAATCACTTTTATGACTATCAATCGCATGAGAACCAAGTCTTTAACCTTTCAAAGTCCAAATAGAAAAATGTTCCGTGTCAAAGAAAAAAGATTTGTTGTCGCAACCGGGTCTCACATCAACCTCTATTCGCAGAATTCAGGTTAAGTAACACAGTTTTGTCCATATTACTAACTAAAATCGCTTTTCAATTAACAAACTATAGGTGTATTTTGAATGAAAAACATTTTGTTAATAAACTTACCTGCTTATGACTGAACCCGATACCAGTTACAGTTGCTCAGCCGGGGCCACCTCACTGGGCAGGAGTATTGGCCAGCTGTGCAAATTGCTCCGGACGGGCAAATTCCGTTCAAGCACACGGAAGTCGGTACCGCGCCCGTTAGGACAAATTGCGCTAGCCACTCATTAAAAATACAATAAAACTAGACATTGTTAAAGCTAGGTCGTTTTTGACACTTGTTTTATTCTGTATTAGCATAGCTTTTATAAATATGGGCTTAGATAAACGCAAACATAAAACTTGAAAAAACTGATTTTGTGTTGATTTCGAGATTTACCTAATATTTTATAAAATATCACTAACTGCCCTCAGCGATCTGGTTATTATTAGCCGAAGCCTTATGAATGGATTGCTAGGAGATAAGCTAAGTTTTTAACTTTTTGCTAATGAAGCAGTACAAGGTATTTGCATTATGCCGCTAATAAATCGCTTTTTATTTTCATATGCCAATTTAATGTTTGGCGGCGTTTTTCATTCCCTTACTCAAATAGAATTCGTGATCACTTTTTTCTGGTTAGCTCACCTGTTCCAGTGCCCCGGATTTAGCTATTCCAGTGCCAATCCCTTGTGGGGACAACACAAGTTATTGATGCATGTTTCGCCAAAATTGCACACTCCATTAACGCATGATCCAGTTGGTGTTCCACCGTTTGTACATTGACCTTCAGTATCAAAACTATACAGTATTAAAATTATACTAAACGTATAAAATTAAAGTAGAATTTGAGAATTTTCTAAAATTGAACGTGTACACCAGCAAACATAATTATGACGGTATTTTAGTAAACTATGGATTTATAAGAACACCAGAAACAAACATGGGTTAAAGCGCGCTGTCTTACTTTATTCAGCTAACATTAAAACTCATTATACCATATATATACTAGATTCCACGTCGATATATTTCAGCCCACTTGTTAACGTTCTGCAATATCAATCTTGACGCTGAGTGCTACAAAACAACATATTTCCTTATGATTTTTCGTGCCTCTCCTGGAACCGTTAGGTTATCAAAAAGTTTGCTTGTGTTATATGGCTATGGTACTAACTAACATTATATAATTTCGCGAAAATGAACAATAAGCGCAGTAGGTCTTGAAAAATAATTATGCTTAATGCATGAGTAAAGTTTAATTGCGCCCCTACTATCCTCTTTTGACACTTTATACAAAACGCTGTTAGCGAACAAAACATTCCTTGCAATAGCCAATTCCAATTTCGCGAACGCAAAGCGACTTATTGCAAAACGGTGTAATTTCTGTTTATTAACGCAATAAACTTATTTGCTGTTTGGCCACAAATTCGTTTCACAACACACCACGTGGCAACTCGCATTTCGCATTGTTTCGTTGCGCTAACACATTTCGTTCCATTATTCATAATACGTGTAGTTCACGAACATTACATGCGATGTACAGGTGTTAAAACATTAAACGTGGAATTTTCGTTCGATAACAAGAAAAAAATTTCCAGTTCAAATGTCAAACAGTTTGAAATGGGTTACATAATGTTTTTGAATTGATTAATAATGGGGCGCGGAAAATCATGGAAGTCACTAATAATTAAACATTATATGAGATATATTCACAAACCCTAGTATGTCCAAACGCTTATGAAATACAGAAACATGTTACTGGAAAAGAATATATGTATAAGTGTTAGCGGCGTTTCAGCTGGCAATGATAAATATTTCAATTTAATTAGTTTCTTTCAATTATAAAACCAAAGTAATGATGGATCAGCGGAGCTTAATCTGTTTCAACACATTTTATTAATGTCGCCTCGAAAAATTTATTATTTTATATCATTTGTCTCTCACATATTCTGAATTTAAATGGAGTTACTTTCATAATTCAGTTTTTAGTAGACTATTATATAGTAGAAGAATACATAACTTTGCCGTCTTTACATATTTTACTCTGGCACACAAAACAATTCTTTAGGCATAAGTATGACGATATCATTTTGGTATAATATCTTAAAACTATATTGGTATCGTCGCTTTTATTTCCTCATGAAAATCAGTTTTAGGTATTACTATTTAAGTATTATTCCAGGCAGAGTACGGGCATTGTAGACAATTTCGATCTATTCTACTATAATACTTATTGACCATCATTACCGTATGTGTAGCCTAAGACAGAAAGCAAATCTCGTAGCTTAATCTTTAATTTTGCACTTAACCTATCAGACAATGTTTCAAATAACGCTACTTAGTTGCACCTCTTGTCCTTGCTTTAACTCTTTTTTATAATATCTTAAAACTATACGGCTATCGTCGCTTTTCTTTCCTCTTGAAAATCACTTTTTAGTATTACTATTTAAGTATTATTCCAGGTAGAAAGTAATAACATTGTAACATTTTCTATCAATTCTACTATAAATCTGCGCATTGAACCATCAACCGTAGTGTAGCCTAAAGACAAAAAACAAATCTCGTAGCTTAATCTCTTAATTCTGAACTTAACCTATCAAGAAATGTTCAAATAAAGCTACTTTAGTTGCACCTCTTGTGTTTACTTTAATCTTTTTTTAATGCTGTTACTGCTAGTCGTTATTTGACCTACTCAAAATTCTATGGGATAATATTGAATGAATATTGGCGTACTGGGAGGTGGGTCTTGAGCGAGCGCACAAAAAGTTATGGTTCACTAAAGTGTCTCTGGTAGTCTGCCGTCTGGTTAGCTACTGATGCACACAAATAGCATAGGTAATAATATTTCACAATGTAACTGCGCATACCTAAAATTGGATTTACTGGCTGCACTATCCCAGGACCTGTTGCGCCGGTCTGAGAGCAGAACTTGTCCATTGATACATTTGGAAGCCGAACGCACATAAGCCAATATTCATTCAATATTATCCCATATATAATTTTGAATAGGTCAAATAACGACTAGCAGTAACAGCATTAAAAAAAGATTAAAGTAAACACAAGAGGTGCAACTAAGTAGTTATTTGAACATTTCTTGATAGGTTAAGCCCAGAATTAAGATTAAGCTACGAGATTTGCTTTTTTGTCTAGGCTACACCTAATGTACCACGGTCAATCCGCATCAATAATCCATCAAATTGTTACAATGCTCTACTTCTACCTGATACTTAGAGAATACTAAAAATGATTTTCAAGAGGAAAGAAAAGCGACTAAAAATTGGTGTATAATTTTTAGATATTATAAAAAAGATTAAAGCAAGGACAAGAGGTGCAACTAAGTAGCGTTATTTGAACATTGTTGATAGTTAAGCCCAGAATTAAGATTAAGCTACGAGATTTGCTTTTTTGTCTTTAGGCTACACCTACGGTTGATGGTCAATCCGTATTATAGTAGAATTGATCGAAATTGTTACAATGCCCGTACTTTCTACCGGAATAATACTTAAATAGTAATCCTAAAACTGATTTTCAAGAGGAAAGAAAAGCGACGAATACCAATATAGTTTTAAGATATTATTCAGATTTATATCGCTATCTTATGCCTAAGAATTGTTTTGTGTGCCAGAGTAAAATATGATAAAAACAGCAATTTATTAGATTCTTCTTACTGATATAATATTTTCGTGAAACTGAACATAAGCGCAGTAGGCTCAAAATTATGCTTAGTGCATGAGAAAAAGTTGACGGTGCCCACTTATTCCTTCTTTTTACACCTTTATACAAAACGCCGTTAGCGAACAAAACATTCTTCTTGCAAATACCTACAATTCCTAATTTTGATTGAACGAAACTACTTTATTGCAAAACGGTGTAATTTCTGTTTATTAACTCGCACAATAAACTATATTGCCTTAGTTTGGCTCATAAATTTATTTATTTTTTTTTTATAATATATGCATGGAATTTATTCATTGTTTGTTGTGTCAACATTTTACTTCCATTATTCATAATACGTGTAGTTCACGAACACTACAATGCGACTGTAATAGGCGCTAAACATTAAACGTGGGAATTTGTTTGATAACGAAAAATTTCCAGTTTACGTTAACTCCAAAACAGTAATTTGAAATATGGGTCTACATAATGAATGAATTATATTAATGGGCGCGAAAATATATGAAATGATTTTATTAAATAAATTAGCATGATAGATTCACAAACCCTAGACGAACGAAACGCTACGCGAAAAAATATAGTGGGAAATAGATTGAGTGAGCGAGATTGATAGATGGGAATTATAAAATATTTCAATTTAATTAGTTTCTTTCAATTATAAAACCAAGTAATGATGGTATCAGCGAGCCTAATCCCTGTTTCTTAACTACATTTTATATAATGGTTGCTCGAAAATATTTATTATTTTTGTATTGCACTTTGTCTACTCACATATTCTTGAATTAATGAGATTACTTTGGTAATTCAGGTTTTTCGTAGACTATTAATCTTTATGTAGTACCGAATAAATTGTTTTTTTGAGCATATTTTACTCTGGCACACAAAACAATTCTTTAGGCATAAGATAGACGATATGATTTTGAATAATATCTTAAACTCATATTTGTAGTCGTCGTTTTCTTTCCTCTTGAAACTCAGTTTTAGGATTACTATTTAAGTATTATTCCAGGTAGGAAATCTGGCATTGTAATTATTTTGATCAATTTGACGCATACACTTATCTCCATCAACCGTAGGCCTAGCCTAAGACAAAAAAGCAAATCTCGTAGCTTAATCTCAATTCTGAACTTAACCTATCAACAATGTTCAAATAACGCTACTTAGTTGCACCTCTTGTCCTTGCTTTAATCTTTTTTATAATATCTTAAAACTATACGGTAATCTTTGTCGCTTTTCTTTCCTCTAAAATCAAGTTTAGTATTATCATTGTAAGTATTATTCCAGGTAGAAGATCGAATATTGAACAATTTCGATCAATTTTTCTCACCTATAATGCGGATTGACCATCTCAACCGTAGGCTTAAGCCGAACAAAAAAGCGCAAAACTCGCGTTAACTCAATTCCTGCACGAACCTATCAAGAAACAAAATCCAGAAGCTACTTTAGTTGCACCTCTGTGTTTATTTTACCCTTTTTAATGCTGTTACTGCTAGTCGTTATTCGACCTACTCAAAATTATATATGGGATAATATTGAATGAATATTGGCTTATGTGCGTTCGGCTTCCAATGATCAATGGACAGTTCTGCTGTCAGACCGGCGCAACAGGTCCTGGGGATAATGCAGCCAGTAAATTCAATTTTAGGTATGCGCAGTTACATTGTGAAATATTATTACCTATGCTATTTGTGTGCATCAGCAACTGCAAGCTCAGACGGCAGACTACCAAGACACTTAGTGAACCATAACTTTTTGTGCGCTCGCTCAGAACCCACCTCCCAGTACGCCAATATTCATTCAATATTATCCCATATATAATTTTGAGTAGGTCAAATAACGACTAGCAGTAACTGCATATAAAAAGATTAAAGTAAACACAAGAGGTGCAACTAAAGTAGCTTTATTTGAAAGTATTTTTCTTGATAGGTTAAGCCCAGAATTAAGATTAAGCTACGAGATTTGCTTTTTTGTCTTTAGGCTACACCTACGGTTGATGGTCAATCCGCATTATAGTAGAATTTCATCGAAATTCTTACAATGCTCGTACTTCTACCTGGAATAATACTTAAATAGTAATATCAAATTTGATTTTCAAGAGGAAGAGGAGAGCTGACAGATACCCGTATAGTTTTAAGATATTATAAAAAAGATTAAAGCAAGGACAAGAGGTGCAACTAAGTAGCGTTATTTGAACATCTGTTCATAGGTTAAGCCCATAATTTAAGATTAAGCTACTAGTTTTGCTTTTTTGTCTTTAGGCTACACCTACGGTTGATGGTCAATCCGTATTATAGTAGAATTTATCGAAATTGTTACAATGCCCGTACTTCTACCTGGAATAATACTTAAATAGTAATCCTAAAACTGATTTTCAGAAGAAAGAAAAGCGACGATACCAATATAGTTTTAAGATATTATTCAAAATCATATCGTCATCTTATGCCTAAAGAATTGTTTTGTGTTCCAGAGTAAAATATGTAAAAACAGCAATTTATTTGATTCTTCTTACTTATATAATAGTCTACGAAAACCTGAATTACCAAAGTAACTCCATTTAAATTCAGAATATGTGGTAGACAAATGCATAAAGATAATAAATTTTTTGAGGCGACATTAATAGAACGTGTTGAAAAACAGATCCAGCTCCGCTGATCCATCATTACTTTGGTTTTATAATTGAAAGAAACTAATTAAATTGAAATATTTATCATTGCCAGCTGAAACGCCGCTAACACTTATACATATATTCTTTTCCAGTAACATGTTTCTGTATTTCATAAGCGTTTGGACATACTAGGGTTTGTGAATATATCTCATATAATGTTTAATTATTAGTGACTTCCATGATTTTCCGCGCCCCATTATTAATCAATTCAAAAACATTATGTAACCCATTTCAAACTGTTTGACATTTGAACTGGAAATTTTTTTCTTGTTATCGAACGAAAATTCCACGTTTAATGTTTTAACACCTGTACGTCGCATGTAATGTTCGTGAACTACACGTATTATGAATAATGGAACGATAAATGTGTTAGCGCAACGAAACAAATGCGGAAATGCGAGTTGCCACGTGGTGTGTTGTGAAACGAATTTGTGGCCAAACAGCAAATAAGTTTATTGGCGTTAATAAACAGAAATTACACCGTTTTGCAATAAGTCGCTTTGCGTTCGCGAAATTGGAATTGGCTATTGCAAGGAATGTTTTGTTCGCTAACAGCGTTTTGTATAAAGTGTCAAAAGAGGATAGTAGGGGCGCAATTAAACTTTACTCATGCATTAAGCATAATTATTTTTCAAGACCTACTGCGCTTATTGTTCATTTTCGCGAAATTATATAATGTTAGTTAGTACCATAGCCATATAACACAAGCAAACTTTTTGATAACCTAACGGTTCCAGGAGAGGCACGAAAAATCATAAGGAAATATGTTGTTTTGTATCACTCAGCGTTAAGATTGATATTGCAGAACGTTAACAAGTGGGCTGAAATATATCGACGTGGAATCTAGTATATATATGGTATAATGAGTTTTAATGTTAGCTGAATAAAGTAAAACAGCGCGCTTTAACCCATGTTTGTTTTTGGTGTTCTTATAAATCCATAGTTTATTAAAATACCGTCATAATTATGTTTGCTGGCTGTACACGTTCAATTTTAGAAAATTCTCAAATTCTACTTTAATTTTATCGTTTAGTATAATTTTAATCTGTATAGTTTAATACTGAAGGTCAATGTACAAACGGTGGAACACCAACTGGATCATGCGTTAATGGAATCTGCAATTTTGGCGAAACATGCATCAATAACTTGTGTTGTCCGCAGCAAGGGATTGGCACTGGAATAGTGAATCCGGGCACTGGAACAGGTGAGCTAACCAGAAAGAAGTGATCACGAATTCGATTTGGTAAGAAATAAAACGCCGCCAAACATTAAATTGGCATATGAAAATAAAAAGCATTTATTAGCGCATAATGCAAATACCTTGTACTGCTTCATTAGCAAAAAGTTAAAAACTTAGCTTATCTCCAAGACAATCCATTCATAAGGCTTCGCTATAATAACCAGATCGCTGAGGGCAGTTAGTGATATTTTATAAAATATCAGAAGTGTTGAATCAACACAAAATCAGTTTTTTCAAGTGCTATGTTTGCGTTTACCTAAGCCCATATTTATAAAAGCTATGATATACAGAATAAAACAAGTGTCAAAAACGACCTAGCTTTAACAATGTCTAGTTTTATTGTATTTTTAAGGAGTGGCTAGCGCAATTTGTCCTAACGGCGCGGTACCGACTTCCGTGTGCTTGAACGGAATTTGCCCGTCCGGAGAAATTTGCACAGCTGGCCAATACTGCTGCCCAGTAATTGGCCCCGGCTCAGTAACTGGAACTGGTATCGGTTCAGTCATAACAGGTAAGTTTATTAACAAAATGTTTTTCATTCAAAATACACCTTAGGTAGTTAATTGAAAAGCGATTTTAGTTAGTAATATGGACAAAACTGTGTTACTTAACCTGAATTCTGCGATACAGGTTGATGTGACACCCGGTTGCGACAACAAATCTTTCTTTGACACGGAACATTTTTCTATTTGGACTTTTAAAGATTAAAGACTTGGTTCTATGCGATTGATAGTCATAAAAGTGATTGCCACATTTCAATGACTCTCTTCATATCTTATCGAATGTTGGTTTTGAACAATGACTGCAGAATCTGAATGTACAGCGGCGTTGTCAGTGTCAGACGAAGCAGATAGCGCGAGACTTTTGGAATATTTAAACGGCTCTTAATGAAATCATACATATTGGACGCGCTAAAGTTTGTCTGATCCTAAAAACACAGATTTTCAAGCTTGACTCGGCGCAATCCGCATGAACCATGGCTCGATCAACTCTTCCGACCACAAGTCAAGGCTCAATACGGCTCCTTAAGACAAGAAACATAATGTACCTCGCTTGCATTTCAGATCCGTTAGGAGTTATTGTTCCGTTTGCCGTTTTTTTCGCGGATCCGATCACAACCTAGGATAAAGAGCATTGAGTAAAATATTTGGGCTTGTCTTTTAAAGCTATTTTCGAAGACAACAAGTAGGATCATCTCAAGTGGTCAGCAAACGGAACAAGAACTCCTAACGGCTCCTTAAGACAACAAACATTAAATGTACCTCGCTTGCATTTCAGAGCCGTTAGATGTTCTTGTTCCGTTTGCCGACTACTTGAGATGATCCTACTTGTTGTCTTCCAAAATAGCTTTAAAAGACAAACCCAAATATTTTACTCAATGCTCTTTATTCTAAATTGTGATCGGATCCCCGAAAAGGACGGCTCGATTAGGCTCAAGAGACGACGCAATGTCCAGGCTAATTCCTTGTGCTAATTGTCAATCCTGCTAAAGTTATTAATAATATCATGTTTTGTATAATTCTATGAAGTTCTCTTATTCTCTAACTAACTGATTATGTGATAAATAAATTATATAATTTTAACTCCTATTAAAAAACCCTGGATGTGCTTTCAGCTAGCGCAGTTACGTTGTGCTATGTTTTGATTGTTGTCTTTGAACATTGTTTAATATGCGGCCTTTATGATTTATATTGAGACACCGCAGTTAAACTATAGAATAACCTCCGCATATTTGAGATCGTTGGGGAATATATAAGGATTGTCTAATCTAATATACGCAATCCATTCGGACGCCTAGTTCCCCGAAATGGTGTGTGTTATAATTTTCTCAAGCAAAACACATAAATAAGCAACTTGAGGGAGCAAAAAAATTAACACAAAATGGAAAACTAAAACTGGAAGACTAAAAATCGTAGCAATGTAATTGATTGCTAATCGACTATGTGTGAAAAAAAACATTAGGTATAGAACTTTCAGAACGCGTAATTTAGCACAGTTTCAGCTAGTAGCTGTATAGAAATTTGAAACTACAATCAGTCATCACTGTCGCCGCTGTACATATTTATAAATCGACCCTGTGCTTCAAAAATCGATAAAGTTGATATTTCGAAGTAAAAACGTTTCTGCCACAGGTAATGGCCACACCTGATATGGAAATAAATACAATTAGAAGAAAATATGCCCAAATGCATTATAATACCATTTCATCCATTAAAGTTAGTTTTTGACCAAACTTGTCTGTTTTTAGAGTATTGTGCACTTTGGCAAACGCGATAGACTTGAGTGCATTATTTGGGTTTTCAATATAGAACAAACTTTGTTCAGATCAGAAATCATATAAGGTGAATATATCGGACCTGGTTGATAGGCTAAGTCATAATGTATTTTCTAAATGAGGAGAACTGCCATGACCACTGTTAATTTTCAGGAACGTGCTCAAATGGAGGACAATCATTGGGTCAATGTCAAGCTGGCTTATGTCCATTGCAATACGTGTGTGACCCTGTTAGCCAACAGTGCTGCTCGAATATAGCAGGGAATTTGGGTGGTGTTGGTTTTAATGGTTTAGTCACAAACAATGGATTATTGAACAACTTGAATGGCCTAGGCGGCTTATCTACTGGAGGTATGTGTTGTAAATCACAGATTTTATCAACAATAAATATAACTTGTGGTAAAAATAATTTCCTGGTGTAAATGAAGTGGTGGCCACGCCGTTCTCTAAATCTAAGATTAAGCCTCAGCCTAAGTTACGGCCCTTATATATAACCATAACATTATCTTTAAGCCTAAATTGTGGGTTGCTGCCTGATGTATATTAATTAAATATTAAATATTAAACCTCATGTGTATTAATTTATTTTTAAACGTAGCTCAACTCAAATTTTTTGGACCAGTAGACAGTAACAAATCTTAGCAGAGATAATAATCGCCGTAGTAATATTAAGAGACGATGACGTTTATGTTATATATAGTTTACCTTAGTCTCAGTCTTCATACAAAGGTGCAATATTCGTGGATAACAAACAAATCAACCAGGTTGCCCTGTTCTATCTGTCATATAAAATTGCAGTGAAGGATCTGTGCCAACGGATTGGGTTTTATTCCAAATATTGTGGCACAAGTCAAAATTGTTTACGTTATCATGTATATATTTTAAACTGAACATTTCAGACCTTAAATGTTGGAGAACTTCAATTCGTATGTTAAATATTTTTCAGCTGATATAAAATTGATTACGTTTTATGAAGCCGACAAGAATCGAATAACAAAATAAAGTGACTATAAAAAGATTTCTTTTGCTTGAATAAAACTATACTAAGCACTTCAGCAGGCGAATTCTCAACAACCGTGAAAATTCAACTTGAATTACTATATCACTTGAAAATAAAAATAAGAACAAACAAAACATAATAAATCTGGAAGTTTTAGCTATGCAATAAAACACATAACTGTCACAAGATATAACACTGAAAAGGTTGGTAAAGTTCAATTGGATCCTTGGCATCATACTTACAGGTAAGAAATAGCTAAAAGTAGTAAAAAGCAGAACTGAAGGATTGTATGTCCGCTGGAAAGTAGTATCACTGGTTATCCTTCTTTTCTATAAAGCTGCAGATTTGGTACAAAAGTTGCGCATTTTCCCGAATTGCAGTAAACGTCCAAATGTAGTTGGGAATTAAAAAAATTTTACTGCTTACCGCAAGCATAAAGTGAAACTCTCGTTAAAATATTGCAGGTCTTAGTTGTCCAGATGGCTCAGGATTCACTGGAAACTGTGTGTCTGGTCTGTGCCCGATTGGATTTCAATGCTTGACTTCGAGTAATATTTGCTGTAGATTTACGAAAGGTAAGATACGAACCTTGTTTTTGATGTAATAACGATGTAATGCTAGGGTTGAGCTTTTGTTTGAGCATAGAAATTTAGTCAAATTTTTGGAAAATTTGTATTCTCGACGTCAGTGATGATAAAAAGAACAAACGCCTGTTACCATCGCAATATTAGGACACAGTCACAAGGCATAGTAACTACCCTATCATTTAGTTGCCGTGAAAAGCGTAGCTTTAACACTATTTGATCGGTGCCTGTGATGTAGTGGTAGCGACAACGCGGTGTTGCTAGCTAGGTGCCTGAGTTCGATTCCCAGCTGGTCCAATGTAGGATCTCTCGTGGATCTTTTCGACACCATATCAATTTCATAACGTAATACAATCGCAAAGAGACGGAAGTACATTGATTGCTAAAATCCAACCACGAGTTCTTGTTGTTTAACATCGTTGATAAGATAAAATGCTTGTCTAATTTAAGGCCAAATTCGAGCGTTGACGAAAAGAAAAACATACATTTCAGTTATAATTTAAAACAAGCAATATGTACTTAATGCTTTTATACCAGGATGGTCGTAGTCTGTTTCTGTTAATATTCACATCCGCTGAATAAACTTAACCAGGTGACTGTTCTCTCAACACCGGCTAACGCTCCCCGAACCCCCACTCTAAGCTGTTCTTTTTTCTAGCGTTATAACGTTCGGCCCCTAAAGTTGATATGGGCCACAGTGGATATAGATATATGAAAGCATAGCCGTCTATGCTACTGCTGTTAATTGTAATGTTATTTTTGTGTGATTGTTTCGCAGAATTGTCAAATATAAATTGTGCTTTTTAGTACCGATTTCTATAGTTATAGTAATTTGATGGATTGTAATGTCCTTTTCTGTGATAATGCATTGTGTATCTATTTAGTAGCGTCGCACCATATGTCAATTGGCATATGATTAAATTTTTATTACCAGTGAATAATTAGGGACATGACCACAATCCAATATGTTTATCTTCTTCCGTGGAACACTTTGTGACAACAAAAGCATTGTCGTAAATCAATGCTCACAATCAAAAAGCATTCGTTTCCGCTCGATTTCTAATTTCACGCCACTAGCTCGGAATATGTCTAATTCACCTAATTTCTTATCTGTATTTCATATTTTTATATGTTCATCACCGTGAAGACCCATATCATCAATTATTAGAATTAGTTGGCCCCACAAGAGTGGAAATCAATTTCATCAGATGCAGTTGTTAGCTGAAATGATATTGGTATTCGCGATATGCACAAATAAAATTTCGTATAAATAACTACAAAAAAGTACCCGAGTAAAAGAGGTATTGCATTCGTACACTTTCACGTGATACATGGATTTAGCGCTGTGTTCAGAATTTTTTAATTTCAGGAAAGCGTTCGAAGCAACCGTCGCTAAGCAACTGTCTGTCAGAAGGCTTCACCGATCCGAAAACGGGCGAGTGGCATACCGAATGTGACACGGCGAAAACCAGATGCCCGCCCGACCATGATCACTGCTTCCGAGGAAAGTGTTGCAGCGCCGAGGAGTCTAGCGATAGCGATCCATCCATGAAATCCGACAAGATCGACGAAGATGAGTTGTTCTTGCAGAGTGACGATGTTGATGATAGCGACGAAACGTCGCTCACTAACTCTACATCGAACGTCGTCGTGTCAAATGAAACATTACGACTAACGGCCAGTGATATCGAGGACGAAAGAATTGTTGCAAATGCTCTTGGTAAACAGACTTTAGTCACCAACGTGTCAGTAATGTTTCACTTTTTATCACATCTCATGGATAACTAACGTTTCAACCTGTTTGAGTAATTAATAGGTTTTTGGTAGTATCTTTATTGTTTTTGCGGCCAAAGTAACCCTGAGGGGCGTAAATAAAATGCAGGCCATGCCGTTCTCGATATACTAAGCCTAAGCCTAAGCTAAGCTAAGGTCCTTATATGACAAAAGGACTATAGAATTAACTAAACCTAAGCTAAGGTCCTTATATGACACATATACTAAGCCTAAGCCTAAGTCGGGGGGCTGCCTCCCCCCGAACCCCTCGGTCTAAGCTGTTCTTTTTTCTAACGTTATAACGTAACGCCCCTCAGGGTTACTTGGGGGTTTTTGCAATAGCGCCGAGTTAAAAAACCAAGTAGTTTCCAGATTAAATTTGCACTAAGAACAGACAGCTGCCACCAAAGATAATTATTCAATATTTAACACAGCGCCAAATAACGGTAACATCCTGGTCAATTCCATGACAGTGGCTAAACAACCGGCGGCAATTCTCACAGTCGGCAATTTGGCTATTTCGACAAATGTGCGCGTTGCGGATACCCTCTACCTACGAATTAAACACCAACCACGCATTACTAGCTTCACTTGGGCTCAAGGTACCAGACTTGCAGCTATCAAAACAAATATCAGTACCCGCGTACAGCTCCATTTGGTTGATGTTACTGCAGTTTAGCTATTTCGACAATAGTTCCCACTGGAAGAATATGGGCGTTACGGATACCCTCTACCAATATATCAAACGCTAACCACACATTACTAGCTTCCCATGGGCTCAAGATATATACCGACCTGTATATATCAAAACATATGCCAGTACCCGCGTACAGCTTCGTTTGGATCATAGTACGACAGTCTGGGTCATGTCCATCAGGCTTAAATCTGGACATCAATTCAACATTATTGCAAAATTATATGTTAGACAAACCGAAGCGAAATAATCTTATATCTTTAACTATCAAATGGCAATTCCAATTGGCACTATGCTGCTAATATTTTATGTTTTAGGCGTTCCAGAGGCAACCTATTACGGATGGCACACGTGCACATCACCTAGAAACTGCTCTTGGGTTAATGGCGAATGGTGTATTCAAGGGATATGCATTCCACGTAAGTTTATGAATAATCGATAGCTCATTATAAATAAATAACGGTAATTTTTTATTAATATATGTTGTTAATTTATTACCGTTGAAACTTAAGGGACGGAAGAAGTAGAGGTAATGAAAACGATAATAGCTGTTTTACTTTACTATTTTTAATTATCTTAGAAATGATAATGCACCTATAAAATTATTATTGATAAATCTTTAAATTGCCATTTTCCAATTTACTGAACAAAGTCACACTTTAATCGCGTTACGTAATGGTATGTGCCACAATTTTAACAGTGGTCTTATAGCCAAAAATAATCATCGCAGGTATAATTTAAAAAAGATATGGCATAAAAAAATTTACCACACTTACACAGTATGAGTTATCGCATTTTGAATGACCGGACATATAACTGGTTCCCTCAGATTTTGTTCCATCAAATAAAATATCGTGAATTGAGCTTTTACTTCGGCTTCAATTGATTGCTGCTATTTAAACTAATATACACACGCTAGCTTTTCTGGCGACATGAAAATGATAATTGAAACGACGAAAATGATTGGGTTGAACACGTTTCTTCCAGTATTTACATCAGAAAAGAACCTGCCGTAACAAACAGTAAGAGTGAAAACAATAGCAGATGCACCGACAATAACATGAGTGCAGCCTAGTAGACATGGAAATTACTCGAGAGGCGTAACCAAGGGGGGGGTTGGCAGCCGTGCACCAAAGCAGCTATCGATGCCTCACTATTAAATGCGAAAAAACGCGAAGCAAACGTTTATGTGCAACCAAGCAGATTTAAGAAATTCCCCACATGCGGCGGAAAAGGTGTATAAAAGTTTCCAGTTTCTTATATGTCACGGTACTGTTAACGAATAATGAAAATTTGCATGACACGGTTTACTGGAATGTATCGCCACCGACTGCATGTGCATTTATCTATTAGAATTTTGATTTACAACTACATTTCCCTGAGTTACATGTGCATAAGTTTTGAAAGTATAATTTTTATTTTATATAAATGAGGTCCCACATGCAAAATTTTTCATATGGTTTACGCGTTATTCTGCGAATTCCGCATTCTTCTTTCTCAAAACAAGGACTACTATGTTTATACACCATAATCTGGATCAAACGCATTTAGTATCTTTTATAACAAGTTAACCATTGTACTCAGGGTATGAATACAAAAACTAAGATGGCTCAACACTTTTGAGTGGTGCGCAAAATGTTGCGCTTGACTCAAACAATGTAAGATAATATAAACGCTGTTCCAAATTAACAGACATAAAAATTCAATAATTAAAAAATCTTTTGTACTCAATTATATTTTAAATATTTGTATTGGATATCATAACTTCTCTCTACCGCGAACTGTTTCAAACGAAGTCACTGATTTGTTATTCTTTTTTTTTCAGTATTGTCACCTGGTGACTATGGATGTCTTCATGATATACAGTGTCAAGCCGCGTGCTCGACGTCGTTTTGTGAAAAAGCACTCGATGGCCGCCAAAGGTGCTCTTGCCGGGTGCCGCTGCTGAGATTTAAGCATCATTGTGGTAATTTTTATGACCATAATTCATACATTTATCAGTTCACTCATTTCGTGTTGTAAAGTATTTTTAGGAAACGTGACGACTCTCTGCAAGTTTACCGCCAAAGGTGCTCCTGCCGGGTGCCGCTGCTGAGATTTAAGCATCATTGTGGTAATTTTTATGACCATAATTCATACATTTATAAGCTGTCTAATTTCGAGTTATAAAGCATTTTTAGGCAAAGTGACGACTCTCTGCAAGTTTACCCTAACTAAAGATGATAATAATAGACTGTGTTTTATCTTTAATTTATTGTAGGTTAAAACTGAAGCTGCGAAAACTTCGTATTAACTGAAATAGTTATAACCAAACAACTAAACAATAACCACTGGACGGCGTATTTTATTAATCAATTCTTGTGCTAACATACAACTATACAGAAATCGTGTTCTCAATGGTATGACCTTAGGTTTCTGTAAGTAGCCTTGTATTAACTCTGTCCTCAATGATATGACCTTAGTTTCCTGTAAGTAACCTTGCATTAACTCTGTCCTTAATGATATGACCTTAGTTTCCTATAAGTAACCTTGTATTAACGCTGTTCTTAATGATATGACCTTTAGGTTCCTGTAAGTAACCTTGTATTAACTCTGTCGTCAATGATTTGATCTTAGGTTCCTGTAAGTAACCTTGTACTAACTCTGTCGTCAATGATATGACCTTAGGTTCCTGTAAGTAACCTTGTATTAACTCTGTCCTCAATGATATAACATTAGGTTCCTATAAGTAACCTTGTATTAACTCTGTCCCCAATGATATGACCTTAGGTTCCTGTAAGTAACATTGTATTAGCTCTGTCCTCAATCATATGACCTTAGGTTCCTGTAAGTAACCTTGTATTAACTCTGTCCTCAATGATTTGACCTTATGGGCTGAGAAAAAGAAAAATAATAAAAAAACTCAAAATATGTTTCTAGCAACACTTTTATTGTCCTTCGCAAACTGTTTGCGAGTAGAAAGCTGGGATGTTCTAGAGTAAACCCATTTTTCCGGCTTCGCATACATTATAAACAGCAGCTATTTCGGAGCTCTAATTGCTTAATTTACTAAGCTACGACACCTGCTATTATATTAGTTTTTTCAATAAACGTGAGCTTATCATTTGTTTTCGTATCAGCTACAGAAAAACTTTAGATGTACGTTTAAAACACATCAGCATTTTTAATGATAAAGTGGTTAATTTGTCAGTAATTCTACTTATCTTGAAGAGTTCTAAAGATTTTTTACGGAAAACAAAAATATATCGATAGCTCAAATTTGAGAGCAACACACAAATTTTCATCGAAAGTAAAAATTTAGCTCAACTTTGGCAGTATTTTGCCCTTAAAATTATATTAGTGTTTCCCAATTTCTCTACATAAGTGCGTATAATTCTGAAGACTATTAGACTATTTATGTTTACGATTTTAGGTGAAAGCTATTTTTACCGAATTTTTGGAAAGCAAACTGCGTGGAGTCCTCAGAAGTGTCCACGAAATGACTGTTACATAAATAAACTGTATTTTGAAACACATTTAGTGCTTAGTCTGTTTTTAGAACATTTTGCCACACAAGCCTACTATAATGTTTATTAAATCTATTATAACTATTTCAGTAACAAATTGTCCCAAAAATACGATTTCAAAGCAATCAACACAAGAATGTTCGGTATTATCGAATTTTGAGCTACCAATGAATGTGTAAGTTGTGTTCGTCTTTCTTAACTTCTTTACATTATTTGCTACAGCCCCACAGGATGGCGGTGTATAAGATGTTTGATTGGTGTTACGAGCATGTGATAAACAATGCATAGCAAGTTGCACTATAACTAATGTATAAGCTACAGCGTTATCCTTTATAGTACTGACCCTTATGCATTGACTAGACATTGTTTACGTCTTTTGTCAGACTATGCACAATTTGCTTATACTGTACTGGATTGCGGAATCTGGTTATTGGAAATCCTTACAAACCAACCACTAGAATCAGTATCACAATTTCAAAATGAGACCCAGAAATTTGAAAATATCCTGAGAACATTTTGTTGAATTATAATTGTTTTTAAATGGAAAACATCTTCGAAGATTTTTCATCGGATCAGAACGGATCGGATCCTACGTAATGTGAAGACGGCCTAAACGTTACTCACTCGCAGTCACACCGCTCGCTGCGAACTCATGGGTTGGCCCCAGCTGTCCAACATCAATATTCTGTGTCCACAGAGAAACAATTGTTTTTTTATTTCACGATGAATTTTTTACGCTTTCATTGCTACATAATTTTATTTTAAATCAAAGTGTGCGTACTATATTCATAGGTGCCGAAGGTCCGTCGAATCTGATATGGGGTGGTGCGGGATGGTCTCTGGGGAGGGGTAGGACAGGAAGTGGGGTGAATTTTTGAATATTATAAGCTAAATCTTGACTTACAATGGGCAAAATGATGTAGGTTTTCACAAAAACCACGACGCTGATTTAGTAAACTGACCACAGCTGGGATGAACAAGTACACCATGCTAGTATAAAACCAAAAGATTTATAACAATCCATATAAAATTATCTGTGCACGGCGTAAACGCTGTTTTGCTCACGGTAAGATTTTAAAACTCCGTCAGGGTTGAATACCACGAGAGCAGCATGTGAGTTAATAAAAAATCAAACGGAGCACATCTGAACAGTTTTATGCTCAACATTTGGAGCAGAACGTGTGATCATGCAATCAGATCAGTATATTCATATATTTTTTAGCGTTATTAGCATCATTCGTTTTATCTGAGTGCTTATATGCCTTTCAAAGTATTAGACTATTATATTGTAGCCCACGATTATAAAAACCAATTAAGTTTATGTTCCAAACCTTCATTTTATCGTTTGTCCAGATAAATAAATAAAACTCTATTCAGGTTTGAGCAGATTCTGTTCAGATTTCCTGTAAAGCTCACGATTGTCGCAAACGGAAGATTCTCTATTCGAGCTCCTATTTTTTATGCTGAAGCAAGCAGCAAGAGTAATTGCTGAGAGCACTGATGCGGCGTTTATGTTACAAAGGACCCCTATGTGAAAGTTTTGTCTCCCAATGGTCTAGACCATACCATCCAGTGGTATACCTACACTTTATAATGCAACATATGGTGTATGAGACACCATCAATGTAGCTGTAGTGTCTTAATCTACCTATTGTTTTTACTGATGTTGTCAAGGACACGATTTACAAACCCACTATATATTGCGGGTAAATAACGGATTGGTGTAGCAATACCATATAAATTTTATGGTGTTGTCTACACCAAACTATTATCGACACTACACTACCTATGTATACTATCTGAAAATACAATCAGAAACACCGTGATGTCCAAGACAACATATAATTATATAAAACAACAAGACAACATATAAAACAACAACACTTAGAGTACAGAGTCATTTATAGGCGCGGAGTCTTCGTGCATGTAACACTTTTTGGTATTACAGCGAACGCATCTAAAATGCAAGAACGTACTTTACATTTGTTTACATTAAGCTAAATTTGGGTTAGTAGAAAAACGAATCGGACATAATTTCCTACTTCTGACAATATCTGAACGTCCATACATGCTCAAGATACGAAGCTCCAGGAAGATAGCGGGTCAGCGGTTGGCATGAAGCAGATCGTCAGGAGGAGAAACTTTCAAAATTTTTTGGGACTCAAAACTTAACTTTTGCCAATTTTACGTTGTTTTTCTTCTTTTTGCTAATTTTACACCGATTTTGCCAATCCTCCACTATTTTTTTGCTCATTTACCCCAATACTTGCGTATTTTTGCCGAAATTTAGCCTGGTTTTGCCAAAAATTTCAGCGCGCCTGCGCTGCCCGGGAGATAGGCATAAGTTGCGGAGCCTCAGGGGTGCAACAAGTTACCTCTCAGCAGTAGGGAGTTGAGCGAAGCCCCGAGGTAGGAGTGAGATTCCGAACATCAGGTGAGATAATACCGACTCGTCGCCTACGAGCATGTAAACCAAACGTCGTAGAAGAATGCAACTTTGTATGACGATCTTACCTCATAAAGATAAGGCATATTTCGAACCGATCTTGTAAAGCGTAGTCGAATGTGAATACAAACAAAATATACTTACATGACATAAAAGATTAGCTGTACGATACTCCCAGCAATGCAACTAGAAATGTAAATTCTACTAGCATACTTGGTGAAGCCGGTGTTCAGCGGCTACCACTTTGTGGCATCGGACCTCCACCCCAGAGACGCTGGACTAATCCACCCCCCATCTTGCCAGATTCCTCCGCAATATTTTGGCAAAAATTGGTAAACACGGGGTAACATCGGCAAAAATGGGTGGTCAACGGCTGGGGGAAAGGCGATAGGGTGTCAACTTTTTTCAGTACACCCTGGAGGACCCCGCTAGGACTGTACCCTCCCTAAGAGTGACCCACCACACGGTCGACCCAGGCTACCCCCGAAAGCTCGACGGCATCATGTATGTATGTTTTATGAACCTGTAAAACAACAGAATTAAAAAATATCAGCAGAATTGAATTTATTGTAAAGCCAACATACGACTCAGCAATGTTCACCTCGTAAACAACTTGTTATCTCACTGAATTTGAATAACAAAGTGCTTCGGTGCTTCACTAAAACAATTTCTTATTTCAGGACAATACAAAGCTTCTTGAAACCTGTTCTGGCCTGTTAACATTGAATGATCACGAAATTAACTGCCACAACTATTGACTACTGCCATTATATTACACAATTAATTAATTAAAATATCATGCATGTAATCGATTTGGCTTGAACTATTATATGAGTACACTCTTTTTCCGCTTGTTCTATGTTTATTTTTAGTGGGAACTGAGGCAAGTTTTAAGTTTGGTATTCTAAATCCGTTTATTTTGTACAAGATTTTGTTAAGTTTTACAAATTTTCAATTGCTTTCGTTTTCAGTTGCTTCATTTTCAAATAACTCTTGGCCACATTTAAACACCATATGGACATTATATATTATAAATATGTCAGAATACTTCGATGTCTGTCATTGGAAAAATAAAATAATTCCTTCCGACAAATTTAAAACTCTTAGATCGTTTCAGTTTAACGCAATAATTTAAACAGGTGTACTTGAATTGCGAAATTGTGTTGAGATTAGACATGATCATCCTGTTTCAGTATAATTAGTTGGTCACTGTGAGGTAGAAATCCAGTTACAAATCAGTAATGTGCAAAAATTCTTAACAGCCAGAAAACGGGTTCAAAAATCAGGTTCCAGCGTTGAATTCTATTTGTAATAAATAAATAAAATCAAGTCGTATCGTCTAATGTGATACAAGGAACCGATATTTTTTAATAATGAAAAATATATATATTTCAACATCTAATTTAACACAGCTGAAACAGCCAGCTGTAGTATGTGTCATTTGGGACACATTTCAAATAAGATAATATTATAAAGATTATAGATGTACAAGGTCCGTCGGCTCGGATGGTAAGAGTGTACATAGATGGTCTTGGCAAGAGGGCGTAAGGCAGGGTACAGATAAAATGTTGATCAAAATCGTTTAATGTTCTCCTAATTTTACTCAATTTTTGCCCGATTGCCAATTTTCCCAGTTTTTCAAAAATGTTCCCCGATTATTAGCGATTTGTGCCGATTTCCCGTAAAACTTCAGTGCTATTGAGGTGCGCAGCCTCAAAACGAGCAGTAAATGTGGCTAGGGGCTGGTGCGACCCTTAAGGACATAGTCCTTACCACTTCAACTATGATCTAGATACAAAAAGGTATTAAAAGAAATTTTTTTAAAATATGCTAACATGATTCTCAACCCGTAATAAAAATGTATGGTTTCCAATAGATTTTATAGTATAAGCGAGCACCGAGAATATCTGTTTCAGGTAATGTTTGCAGAAATTCAAATTCGGATTCGTGCATTTTGGATAGCTGCGTAGCGAAATTTTCAATAAAAGTTTTTAATTTTTGAATCAAAATTTCCTAGAAGAGTAAAGGTGCAACACTATTTTTGGTTCTGTCAGTAAAAAAATGAAAACGAAATAATCTTTTCTGTCTCTGTTTTCGCTTAGATAACTTGGATCAGCTCTTTAAAATTCCCAGTAGCCGTTTCCAGATTTCTACTGAACAGTTAATATAGTACACGGAGATAGCACAGAAATCCAATGGTATGCCCGTAATATAAAACGAGAAATATGGCGTCAAAACCACATAACACTTTATTCTTTTCTTCAAATTATCAAATAGAAATGAACTTTTGGAATTTCTAAATCGGAATTAAAAAAATTATAATGTCAAATACAAGTTTCTCAAGCTGAGGGGTCTTTAAGCCCTTGTGTGCTATTGAGTGCATACCATGTAGCGGCAATTCCTATTGAAGCGGGCATGGTTGAAATTTATTTTCCAGCTTGCTCTTCGTCTACATTTATCATTGTGTTTTATAGTAGTATGAACATTTTTGTTCAAATTGTTATTGTTCAAATTTTATTATTCAAAAATATTTTCATGGTACAGCGATTTAAATGGTTCAACTCAAACTGGTCAAACATTATATACAGCGATGGACAAATTACCTTTGACATTGAGCTATTGTCGTACTTGAAGTAAAAACAATTTTATCAGTTTTAGCAAATTAACAACGAAAAAATGAAAGCATAAGATATAAACAGTCGGTAGAGTTAAAAAATTAACAATATTTGAACTAAATTAGCAAATATTCTGAGTAAAGCGAACAAAGCGAACATAGGCTATATTTCTATTTAGATATAAAATACAGGAATATATGCGTTGATATAACACAACCATCAATATCATTCATTTGTGAACGGATATTCAATATTTGTGTTCGGAAACAAAATGATAAATAAATAATACACTTTTATTCTTCTTATAGGTTTTTGACTTATTCGTCTAAAAATGATGGAAAAAAAATTGAAAAAAACAGAGATTAAATTTTGTTTTCCGTTTTCGGCTACAAAAATCCCATTCATGAATCCGAAAAAAATGTATTTTTTAAATTTTTATTTTTTAACCAGTGGTAGGATTCAGAAAATTTGTCGATTGTTTTGTTTTAATTAGTTTGCTCATTATTTTGGCATTTTCAAGTAGAAGAAGTAAAAACACAGAAGGAGTAAAACAGAAGGAGTAACACAGAAGGAGTAAAAGACAAGGAGTAACACAGAAGGAGTAAAACACAAGGAGTAACACAGAAGGAGTAAAACAGAAGAGTAACACAGAAGGAGTAAAACAGAAGGGTAACACAGAAGGAGTAAAAACGCTAACCATTGATTGTTAATTTATTTGAGTTATCTTTTTATACAATGCTTATATTGTTAAACTAAATATGTGAAACGTTTGTTTGTCTATTAATAAATGGTTATTTTGCGTTAATAAGTTGACATTGTAATACATTATGGAGTTTCAAAACTGAGAGGAAATCGTTCCAAGGCGACGTCAAATACGGCACGCTGTTTCAAAATTTCGCCCATTACAAGTAAGCGGCTACTAGTGGGGTCTCATAAAACTAACGTTCACCATACTGTGCAATATTCATTATATACAATAAAGTGTTTCATGGCCGGGTTTCTTGATTATTTATATTTAGTTTATCAAAATTTAAAATCATCACAAAATTGAAGTGTCAGCCCAATTCTGTTTTAAATTCCAGCAATTTATTCTCAGAAAATATTGTGTTTTGATGTTTCTGTTCTGCGGCACCAAAAAAATTTCCTTAGCGGTATTATAACTAACTAGTGGTCCTCAATTTTAGTGTATGTATAACTTTCAATAGAATTGATGAAATTTAAAACATTTAAGCCATAAGGCTTTCATAGAAAAATAATGCCCTACATAAAAAGAAAAGACGTATATAGTTCATCTTCGGCACAATAAAGTGTATGAAAGATTATAGTTAATTTCGAAACAAAGCTTTTTGAGTGCTTGAACCTACAAATTAGCTTTGGCTTGAATTTACCATATTCAAGCGGTCTATAATATTGGAAAACATTATTAGCTTGTGCGTGACGAACATTGCGTCCTACGACACGTCTCAGCATTGCATATTATTGGTAAAGCATTGTAATGTTATAGAACTGTATAGAGATTTAATACATTACCTTGAATTCAGCGCAGTTTAACGATGTAATTGTTATGAGGACGATGTTTTACTTAATCAGTATAGAATTTTTTGGATGTAACTTTTTATGGACAAAGCCTGACAAAAGTTACACGCACAATGCAAATTTTATTCTATAAAAATATTCAATCCGTTGAAGAGATGTCAAATTTACATGTCAAATCTCTTACCGAAACACATCAGCAGTTGTAGCTCAGTGAGTATAATTTTCATAATAAATTTTTTGTTTCGCAACAATTTTTGTTACAGCCATCAATATCCTGTGCTGTTTTTAAGATATTTTAGCTTAAAAATGGAAAGAGATCTGGGTCGTACACGACCACAATCGTCCTAAGGTCGTTATTGTCACAGTGAGTTTAGCAGAAGCCAGTGTAGCATTTCATGGCTGTCTTAACTACAAATTATCTGCTTGACTATTTTACATCACGCTATAATGTCTAATATAAACTTAACGGCGGCACACTTGGAGTACAGTAAAGGGAGTAGCTGACAGTGTTTATAACTACTAAAAGTCATAAACAGTAGCTAGTTGCTGACTTCTTGGTCGGTCAACAGTCTGTGTGATAGAAACAGTCTAAAATTTTTACATTTACCATGGCTGACAACCTCAATTTTTATTTTCCCGTTGATATGGAGTATACCAATGCATCTATAACAATAGACTGGCAACTTGAATGGCATTGGACTTCAGTTTCGATTTTCTCGTTTAAAACATTGGTATCTTCAACGCTAATCGGTGACACTTAGGGTGTCAGGAATACTATGTGAACGATATATTAACGACGCCAGGTACATCGTCTAATTAAAAACAACGGTAGCAAGCTCACACCAACTTATACAAAATTTGACAGACGGTGTCGAGAATTCCATTAGCTCTGCGGAGAATATGTCGCTAGTATGATTGACACCGCTTGTACTGTGTTGTCGTCGCTTCATCGAGAGAAAAGCTGTAAATAGCGGGGTCACTATAACGCAAACGCTGTATAAAAGTCGGGCATAAATAGTACTTTTACAAAATAAGCATCCATTTACTGTTGGATTTACATTTTACTGATTACAGATAAGCACATTCATATTTATTTCACTTCGCTATATTTCTAGCAACGTTTTTACATAATAGTTTAAAACGTTATCCAATTTAACAGAGCTAGTATTTTCATAGGCTTTTTGATGAAATGATAAGTAATTGTAAACAGGAATAGTATTACAACCGAATACAATTAGTGATATTCGTTTACATGATAAAGCCTGATATTAATCCGCTGTCACCCCGCGTTTGTTTATGTCTTCGATTGAAACGCTCCGGACTGAGAGATACGTTCTATACGGAAGACCATGGATCCACCATGAATGAATACCAGAAGACCTTCAACAAGCAAACTTGCAAATCAGCAATTTTTACGCGGTTCCAGCTAATGCAATTAAATAAACTGTAATCACAAACCAGAATTTTCAAACCCGAGATCAACTGGCGGCCGACGTTTCTTGAGCAGTGAAAACCCTAGAAATGATGAAGGTGAAGAAAGAAGACAAACTTTTGGACATAAACGTACAGAAGCTGTTAGATATACGTAATACGATTAACTTGTATCACATTTGAGTCATGAATTAACAAGCGCGTGGAAAATGTTTAAATTATGCTAATTGAGCTAATTATATATACGATGAATATGAGCATTGTACATGAACAGAATTCAACAGGCGTGGGCCTAATTACAGTTAAAAATTCGTTTGCTTTCTTAAAAACTTAAAAAAACGCGTTCTGTGTCAGATATTGTTGGCTGTAAAAAACGTAGATGTATTTGCTTTGATGCTATGAGCATTTCTATTTCTACATTTTTTACGAAAATACGTAGACTTCTTTTATTTTTGAAAAAACAAAAATTTCATTGTCTAAAGATGTTTTTTTATTTTAAACAATTGCTTCGGTTTGGTATGACAACGACGTGAATAAGCGTAGATTCTACCACCATTTGCATAACTAGTTTTCGTAGTCACATGGCTATATTTCAGAGATTAATTGTCAAACATCCTACTGGACCTGAAGTTTATTTTCCAGAACAAAATTAAAGCAAGTCATTTTTTCAGTCATTGGGTTATCAGAATAGTTCTTAATTTTCGCTTCACATGATTCAAGACCATTAGTTATAAGATGAACATGCCCGTATACTAAATACTTTGTAGAAAACGGTTGGCATCAGTTAAGAGTCACCGACTGATTTTAATGGGTAGAAGATAGGCACGCCAAAAAACATGTTTCTATTTGCATTGTTATCATATGCTTTAAACACATTCATAGACTCAGCTTATTTTTGATGAACACGGTCGACTGTGTTTAAAGCAAATGATAACAATGCAAATAGAAATACGTTTCTGAAGACAGTTGTCATCATAATTAGCAGTCATAGATAAATTGTAATAGGCACTACATAAGTTACATCTCCTCGGAAACAATTCTTATTCGTGTTGCCAAGAGTTTGGAGCGTTAACCACATTTCACGACTGCGTGTTCATTCATTGGAACATGCGTAATAACGGCCATGTTAACTGTGCACATATTTATATGCAAGCGCATCGAGTGACAATATTCCAACCAGCTTACAGACAAGATAAAAATACTTATTAGGGCAGCACGACTCACCTAGGGCTATTTATACACTAGAATGCCACGAGTGTTAGCAGTTAAATTGTTTTACGCCCTCTATCCAATATATATTAGAGGGCAGTTAGCTAGGTACCATTTGCGTTTGGAACCTCAGCACGAAAATTCATTAATCTGCAATATCTGAGCAGAGTTTAGTGTGGGATAGTGTTGATAGTTCACATCTTAAGGTAAAATGAGAGTTAATATTGTTATTACATTTTGTAACTTTAGTAACGTATAATTTCACGTTGACCCATCGCTATAAGTATTGAAAGCAGCGTCTGCGTAAACACCGATAGCGATATTTTGTCTAGAACACCTATTTGTTAATACATAAATATATATGATGTCTAGCACACCATCACCTCTACAGATGAGCGTAATGTACATCGTCTATACCGGCCACAAATAGTCGTCCCAGAGCCGTAATATTAGCACATGTAATGTAAGTTTTGTCAAAGCATTTCAAACGTGAAACTATCAACAATATAATTGTATACGGAATACCGTCATGGCGATTGAATGATTTGATAGTTCACTTAAATATTTACCCCATTCAGTTATTCTATCTATATACAAAACGTCGAAGAAGTTATAGTACATTGCGTATGGTTTCAGTTACACTATCGTTTTTGTTCCGTCGTACTTATGTCCTGCCGACTACCATGGGCCAAACAACGACCAAAATCCTACTGAGACAAAACTTTCCGACAGTGAATCATCTAACTGCTAAAAATAATTATATATGGTGCTAAATTGCTTGATACTCTATTTGAACAGCTGAACATTTATCCAACCGCTGGAAGACCATATAATTCACAGGTCCACATAATACCAGATAGCAACGAAATTTTTAAATTCTGATAAAATTAAGGTATCGACATGAATCTCGACAAACCTGGGTCTGGTACGGTTACTGTCGCAAGTTAGGTCCGAGTTAAGCCAATATCAGAATATTGTGACACTTTTTAATAAATATATACCCACATTTTGTTACGTGAACCTTGTTCACTGACTCAACATTGCTTTATGTATTTTAGAGTTTATATAAATACGAAATTAAATATCCAGCAAAAATATGGCATGTTTAGCATATCGTCATGCTATACTAAAAGTTGTAATTGTTGTAACTATAATGCAGTTCGTACTAGCACTTCAAAGTAAAGACATGTACTCTAAAACGCCGTACAGAGACTGTTTACGAAATCAAACTGCTGAATACAAGAAGCTAACTAAACACGAGAAAGCTATCTATCGCCTCGCACATTATAAAAAATACTATTGCAAATATTGGGTGAAAGCTGTGAAATATGCTAGGAATCACCAGAAATATGAAGAGGTTAGTTTAGAATGTCTAAAAAGTTCTCCATTTTCAAAACTAAAGACTACCTGCTGAAAATGGGTACATTTTCGCGCTTAAATCGTTGAAGGATACCATTATTTAACGCTGAATGTAAGAAAGTCAAATGACCTTTCATTGTAAGCATAGCGAGACGTATTTTAAAATCATTTCCAAAAAAGATTTGATTTCTCTATACTTTGATCACTTATAAACGATTTTTAATTGTAAAAGCCTGCCTGACCTTTGATGAAATATTATATGCAGAAAGCACTTAATTCCGATTACTGCTACAACCCGTCGTAGATACATGTGTTTTCAGGATTTTCGCAAACCGCTAGATAAGATGTGCGCTGTGATACCGTAAAAATAAAACTAAATTTTGCTTCACTTATCAAACTAAAAATATTTTGATTTTTTAGATTGGATTTATTTAATAATTTCATTTTTTGGCACCAAAACTGATTTTAAATTCATCAAAAACAATTTTATCTCAGTCAACATAAATTCATTTTTCAAAACTGGGTGAATATCAATATTGGGTAAGAAGAAACTGAATAACATGATTTTTAATCCACGTGTTAACAAAACTGATAATGTCAGCCAAGCAATAAACTATTGAAATTTGATATTGACTGATGGCGAAGTTGAAAATTTTTAATCGTTTGTGCGGTCTGGTGGCAATTGCAAAATAAATCCAAATGACGATAGATATACGTGTTGTTCTCATCAGGTAACCGCGATGCGGTTTCTGTCCAAAAGTATGCGTTCCACACGCAAAGAAATTTTTATCAATACACCAAGATATCACGGCCAACGTCACGATGATATCCACACACAAAAAGATAACAGTAGTAATTCAATCGTGCCGAATGTCAATGCATATATATATTAGCATCTAGTTAGCACTCATATCCGTGAATGCGTTTATTATTGAGTCGAAATAATCTTGATATCGAGTCGATATTATATTTCTGAACTACCGAAATTCAGGGATATGGATATGACACAAAAAGATGTAACAGAAATAAGGCGAATGTACTGATCATACAAATAATCATCAATGCTAGCGAAACGTCAATTCGCAGTTAGAATATGATCACAAAATACTAACCGTTTCAAGCGTGTCCATAGTGTAGTGATTTGTACGTCTGCGGCGCACGCGGAAGGCCCGATATTCGATTCCAGGGGAACCCATTGTTAAGCTTGAGCGGAATTTAATAAAATAACTATCATACCTTATATTTGGTGATGCTGTCCCCGTGCAGATTAGTTTATGCGAAGAGTAACGAGCTTAAAATTGCATTCTCCGCAGCTGGCCGTAGCGGTTGTGTAGTGATCATACAAATAATCATCGATGCTAGGGAACTGTCAATTCCCTAATTAGAATATTAACACTACATACTAGCCGTTTCAAGTGGGTCCACGGTATAGTGCTTAGTACGTCCGCTGCGCACACGGAAGGTCCGATGTTCGATTCCCGGTTTACCCATTGTTTAGCTTGACCGGCATTTATCAAAATGACTATAATAGCTTCTATCGCAGAACAATTATTGTAATTAATTTCGAGCACTGTATTTTATTCACGAATATTTTACTTTAGTTAATATTCCAGGTTATGGAGCGTTTCGACGAAGAAATTGACCGTTTTATTGATCAGTTAAGTGACCGACAAGACAGTATATCAGGCGACACGACGTCAGAAGAAGTTCTACTAGATAACTTGGATGAAGCTATGGACCTAATTGAAGATTTACAAGCAATTATTTTTGACGCAGAGGCATTATTGCCTCAAAATTAAAAGGTTCAAACAATTCGACGTTTGTGATAATATATGTTGGCGGTATAATGTAGATCTCAAAGCCGTCCATCGCCCGAGATAGAAAAATGGCATATTCTTCATATATTCTGCCTAGGTGCACGATCCGCCACTTTAGCCGTTTCATTGTACGCGCTGGAATTTTGCTATATATAATCGACGCAATCCATACCTCAACCCCACAACCCCCAACCAAAAAAAAAAAGACCCGAAATATATTCCATTTGTGGAAAAATGAAGATTATATATGAAGTTAGGTTTTGCTATATATAACCGAACGGCGCGTAATCGAAGATGAGATTATAAAATCCAATAGAGACGAAAAGTCAATATAAACAGTCAGAAAGCAGTTCAACTGTGCTGTGCAAAACACGGCCTTCTCTATCTGATATTCAGTACGTCATGTTAATCATAACTTGTAACATAGCTTATATAGTTAAAGCCGTGCATACAAATGTCTTAATGCACGGTTAGCTATATAACAAGTTATTTGTAGCATAGGCAGCAGTGCGTTCAGAGATTTGTACGCACGGTAATTCGTTCAAACTCGTGCTGTCGCACTCGTTTGAACTCATCACAAACTGTGCGTACAATTCTTTGAACGCACTGCTGCCTATGCTACAATTATTACTTGTAATTCAGATAGCGTGTTGAACGGTGCGATACAGCATATTGTCTAGTTGATAACATAGTCTGTGATATTTGTCGCGAACGTTATATATCTTCATCATGCCAGTAACTAAAAAATATATATATCCCAAGTTCGAGAAGCAAAACTTCATGAAAACCCTTGAAAAACTTATTTTTTCTTTTAATGCTAAAAACAGATATAAGATCATGCAACAATAACAGCCCTTTAATTTTCTCCGATGACCAAATATGAAATAAAATTTAACTGATCATTTTATTGGAAAAATATTAACCTGCATTATAAAATAGAAATGATTTTTTGCATTAGAACCTTTAGAACACGGACAAGTACCTGTGAGTGTGTCGTTTTCAGCAACTTTAAATATTGTATTGCATGCTTCTACATATTATATTTATATGGTACACGTAAGCTGAACTTTTGCCGAATGGTTATTTTTGTGTTGCAACTGAGCATATTATTCTAAGGATTCAATGAAGAGTTTAGTAATAGTCTTTTGTTCATAGCTCAAAGACGTCTCCCTCTTAATGTGTTTCTACGTGTTTAATATCCAATATCGTAAAATTCTATGCGTGATATGCATAGATAATCGAACTAGCAGAACCGTAAATGCTCACCTCTATCTCAGGTAAAAAGCTTCTGCTGTTACATTAATTGATTGAAATTTGTTTATGACCATACATGCCAAATCAGGAGTTCAGTTGGAGCTACCACCCTGAGACATCGTACCACCCCCTCCCGTAACTCCTCCCTCTGGTGCCCCATACTCCCCCAGCGCCGAAGGAGTCGGAAAATTTTGTAAAAATAGTTTGAAACTTGGAAAAAATAAAGGTAACGTCGGGAAAAATAGGTCTTCACTGGCGTACACGGGGCCAACTTTTTTCAGCACTCCATGGAGGATCCACCTCGCCAAATCCACCGCCCCCCGAGACCTCAGACCGTCAACATGTAAGGTTTATAACATTCAAAACAGTTATATAGAATTAGTGCACAAAAGATTGCCATACTGCCACATTCTCTAAAAGTTATCATAACGACGTAGTAATAATGCTGGGATGTACTTATAAACGTAATAGGTCAAGGAAGTGTTTAGAATAAATCTAATTGGAAAATACAAATTTTTGAGAGACATTGATGTACTGTATTTTACAAAATAATGGTTAATATAAAGGTTCTTTTCCATTATCCCTTACCCCAAACCGCGTTTGTCCAAAAAAGGTCAGATTCTAGAAATTTTAGTGTTTTTGTGATCCTCGAGACCTCCCCTGATCATTTCGACCAAAAATTGAATTTTTAAAATTTTAGATTTTGTTTGGTCCCAAGGCCCCCCTTGGGAACCCAAAATTTTTTTCTTAAAAATTAGATTTTGATCCGTTTAATTAGATTTAATTAAAAATTAGATTCGGCGCGGCGTGACGAGCTAAATCGAATGGTGATATTTTTAACGGGATCCAGTAACAGGATCCAAAGTTACGGCCAAAATATCGGAAGCTGAGACGCTCAGCAATTGAGCAGCTTTTTGCCATAACTTAGGATGCTTTTATCGGATCCCGTTATAAATAAACCATTACACTAGCTCGTCAAACCGCGTCGAACGATGGCTAAAATACAATTTTTAAAAAAATTTTTTTGGGTTCCCAAGGGGTTTTGGTCGAAATGATCAGGGGAGGTCTCGAGGATCACAAAAATACCAAAATTTCCAGAATCTGAGCATTTTTGGGCAAATGCGAGTGGAGGGGGATAATGAAAAAGAACCAATAAAAGTACGGACTATTACTTTATATAGTCTCGTATGGAGAAATCGCTAAAAGTTTTAAGCGACCATCAATTTTGTGCACTAATTCGACTGATTTCTCATGCATTTGGTGGTTTAAGGAATAGTTAGTAGCAACTTTGATAGTTATTGGCTCCGGTACTTCTTTTGAGGCATGGGAAATTAAATTATGATTCATATAAATACGTGTAGTGTTGTTTCGTAGCCACCTTAAAATGTTAGAGTAATTAGATGAATAAAAGAAATGCTTTAGTGGCATATGGAATTTACTGCGCGTCAACATTCCGGGGCCAATTTCCGGAGGTTGACCTAATTAAACGGGCCGCTCCACTTCGTATACGGGTTGTATACGAAGTGGAGCGGTCCGATTAATTAGTGTAGCAAGTATGGGTTCGTTAACGAAAGTAATAGCATGAATAAATCAGCAACACACTACATCCCAGAATGTTGTTCATAGCACTTGTCCGGAAAAAATTTGGACTAGACGTTTCCACACAGTGTTTCATTGATTTCCAAACAGATGGGACGTGGTTTCGTTTTAAGTTATCATTTTGCGTAATCATCATTAACGAGTTATTTTAATGTGTATACAACCATATTATGAGACAATAATCAGTTAGGGGTAGCTGCACGAGATTTTAGTCTATATATATATATATATATATATATACATATATATATATATATGTATATATATATATAGCAGCTAGCTGTTAGAGATTTTTGTATTTATTGACTATCTATATAAGACTGAAGTATCTTACAGCTATCTGTTAGAGATTTAAATATCAAAGTGTAACAGCCCGAGGTTTTTTGGGATCCTGACAGAATATCTCAGGTGGAGAAAACGTTGAAAATATGGTCAAAAAAGGGTGCAAGACGCTGCGATGGGCGATCGGATACCGGTGGAGCGTGACCCGAGTATTATGTTGTGTATCATCGTGTATCGTCGTTATAAAATAAAAAATATATATCATAGATGTAATTTGCCATATCGTCACGCTCTCCCGCCCGAGGTGCACGGGGTTATTATGGCACCAAAATGGACTAATCGAAATACTAAGCATGGTATCCGGTCGACCCTATGGAGAGAGGTTATTGTATATATATATATATATATATATATATATATATATATATATATATATATATATATATATATATATATATATATATATATATATATATATATATATGTCGAATAATTATTTATATGGGTATGTATGGTGGCGCATTCGGATGGGCCGGGGACAAGGTATGAGGTTTCTATGATTATCTTTCGGTCTCATTGACTCGGTGCCCCAAGGCCAATCCCGGTGCGCCCCATGATAGCTGTGCGGTATTGATGTTATTGGCAACCATTGTTATTTTATAAAGAAGGTATTTTGTGTTGCATGTTCGGACAGGTCGGGATGTTACGCGGAATCTTAACCCAGAATTTGAATAGGAGAGTTTTTGTAGTCGAGGACCTGCCCCGGCATGCAGCTATGGTATAACGAAATCGCGGAAAGGATCGAGAGAGTTTCAATTTAAATCGAAAAGAAAATAGACACAATCCGCCAAAACCTAATCTTAGGGAGCACGCCAAAGGTTAAATTTTTCTAATTCTAGGCAGTCAAGGCCAATCGGGCCTGGTTCATTGTAATAAGGGACCTATTAAGCTTGTAAATTGCGTGTTCGGGTCAATTTATCTCTTACCTATGAATACTTACTGACCCACAACCTGGCGTTTAAACACCCAATTTTTAATGGCTTAAATCTCAACCGAAATAACCAAAACTCCCCAAAATTTTAAGCTCCACACCTCCACGGGGTCTTGCCCTATGTGTTTAATCGAAAACCGGGGCCACCTAACTTAACCGGTCCCAGCAGGACCCTGATAACCCTTTTGGGGACACCAAAATTTTCTGTGTTCGTTGCACAAAATGGCCACTAACAGGCCACCTATAGGAGATATATTAAATTTAATATATCTATCAGTAGGCGACCAGCCAGGGCATGAACCTGGTCCCGCTCTCGGCCGCCTACTGTCTGCCGTTGGTCCGCAATCACTAAAAATATACTCAAATCTTGTTACGATTTCGGCGCCCTGGGCGCTCGTATATTTCCTTGCCTAAAATTTGTCGCGCCGACCAGCGCGAGGTTTCTCTTTTGTTGGCACTCTTCGGCCACACTAAAGCCAAATTGTTATTGTTGTTAGCGGCGTTCTTGGGGCTGCGTATGTGGTAATTTTTATGATAAATGTATCTTTAATGGTCGCCAGCTTGCTCACCATATATGTTTGCGTTATTAAGCCCAGTGTGAGCGGCCAGTTGTGTCGTTATAAATTGTGTAGTTATATGCTCATTCGTAATGTGTTTTCAAAGCGCTTTAATTTGAAATTTTCGGGTTTTTCGAAGCTGCAAAGGGGTCTAGAAGAGAAGGGGGGCGCAACACAGATATAAAAGAAAAGGGCTCGTCGCAGCGTCGGGACCAGTCGGGAAAGGAGCCGTCAGAGATGGCGGCTTGTTTTTGATTTTATTCAGGCGGTTGTCGCCGTTTTGCTTCAGAGTTTCGAAGTTTTCTTTTCGGGTTTTTGTTTTGGTTTACCTTCCTTCCCAGGGGTGTCTCCCACTGTGTAGCACAGGGCCGAGCCCCCCTGGCGATCTTTCTAGCTTCCAAAATTGAGTAGAAATGACTGCCCCTGCGGGTGCGGGTGTGTCCAAAGGATGCACCGTGCTCCCGTAAGTGCCGTCCCAACAAAATTAAGAAAAGTACACGCTAAAACGATTTACCAAATTTTAAATCTCGACTGGTTCCCCGCTCGCCGGGTCGCCATCTTAAGTTTTAGACCCGGGGGCGAAATTTTAGTGATGTGAAAGGGTAAAGAATAAGGAACACACACGGGGAAGGGGGAAGGACATAGTGACACGAGAGGGGTAAGGTTTTACAGTAAGGCGTTTACAAAGAACTAGTAGCGTGCTGACCTGGAGGCAGCCGCTAAGGCAGATGTGAATCGAGCATAAGTATAAATCGTTCGCTAGGCTACCCCGTCAAAATTACGAGCACTTGGTCCCTGAGCGTTTTGCTTGACAGTTCACCGTCGAGTCGTTTCGAAACCAGTCTTCTAGGCCGTTTAGACACGGTATAAGACTGACTTTGCATCGACCAAGTTAAAACCCCGCCGAAAATTGGCCCTATAAGACAATTCTAATTTTTCCAATGACCTTCAAGAGACAATGGAGCTTCTTTCGACTCATGCTCCGTCTACGCTTGCTTTCGAATCAGTAGCTTGAGACGAGTTTAAGCTATAGGAAAATCAAGAAGGATAAGTCCAGGTCGCACGACTTAAAGACCCAGTTATTGGGGAAGCAGTGTGGGCGGTCCGCCCGGGACGGACGCAGTCATTTGCACGCGAGCAGCAGTTAAAAATAAATTAAGAACGGAACCCCTGACGCTAGCCCCAGAAACTCTAGCTTCTACTCTGAGATTAGTTTCGCTTCGATGAAAATTCAGTCAATTGACCCCTAAAAATTTCAGACGGGTCTCAGGCCATTTAGACACGGTAGAGTACTCCGTCATGTATTTTAACAACGGAATAACTATCGATGGGTCGATGCGGCTGCTCCATAGGGAGTGACGTATCAGGACCTTTCGTGCGTTATCTTCCCCACTTTTACGGCTTCGGCAAAATACGCTATGCTAACAATACAGGGGTATCCTAAGTCTTTTTAACTCAAATCGACACCACTTTCTTTTGACTTGCAAACTAAACATTTCGCCAAGAGTGCGGCAGCGCACTCTATTCGTACTTGCAAATGACTGCGGACCTCCAGTTACATCAAAGGCACTCGGAGGAGATCATCACCAAGTTAGGAACCGAGACGGAGTCAGCTGCAACGTATAGCTGAGTCAAATTTTAAGGAAATTCTCGTGCTCGCACCCGTTAGTCGAGCGACTACCCTGAGCAGGATACTAAGTAATTGTCTCCCCCAAACCTTTCCGTGAAAGAAAATTTATAGGCGCGGACCCATAACCCGTTTAGACACGGGGGTTTCAATATAGCGCCCTGTTTTCGCGTCGAATGATCGAGTCGAAAATCTTTGCCAGGCAAACAAATCTCAGGAGACGCGGCAGCGTTTTCCCCTTTTAAAGACCCGCGTTTCAATCTGACCCGGTCGCAAGCAAATTTCTGATTACCAACTTCCAGTACGAGTAATCAGCAGCTGACATCCGGACTCAGCGAAAAGGCCCTCGAGTGAAGCGAGGATGGAACAAGGAGAGAGTTAACAACAAAGGGACTGCAACGTACGTCCCGAAGAGGTATAAATGGCGTGGCAAGGCAAATTGATATTTCAGGGTCACCATTTGGGAGACACGTCGGTTAGGATTCACATCACCCTGTACATATATTACATGAGTGTAATAAGGGTACACTACGTGGTACCCGCCATTGCCATTTTCTGTATTTACCTTGCGTACATTTCTATCTGTATGAGTGCCTACGTTTTACATGAATAAAAGGTTAGAGAGTTCGATGAATCCCTCGGCGATATGTTCGACCCAATAATTATTGGGTAAACAGGAGTCCTCTCAGGTCAAGCAAATATGGCTACTTAGTCCCACTACTTGGTGACACTCGGAGTCGCAAATAAATACACACTCTTGGTGAACAAATAAAATCATGATTTTTTTCCGTAGGATAGTCGACCGATCAGGCATTGCCCCTTTGGAAAGCGGCAATAGTGCTGGAGAAAATATAAGGAACCCCACCCCCATCAAAGATTCAGGTAGAATTGAGGGAAAGGCGAGTCAGCCTTATTACCTGTGAGCAGGCTTAGTGGTTGGCTCTCCCTCAGGGGGACCTTCGTGCCGCTAGATACGTGGGCCAGCATAGGGGCCAGGCCGAACACCCTGGTTAACCCGCCGTCAGCCTGCTAAGCTAAGCGGTTCCCTTAGGTAATCTTGCAGATCACCGGGGAGTCGTGGAAGCTGGCGTTGTCCGGGCACCACCCCAAGAAAAAAATAGTGGTGCAGCTGGGATCCCTTAGGGCCAGAACTGGTCCTAGTACAAAAAAAGCAGCCATTAAAGTTAAAAATCTCTAGCAGCCGTTTTTAAGAAACTAAAATATCATATAACCGTCCATTAGAGATTTTAGTCTCTTGCAAATGGCTGTTAAAGACAAAACTGCCCACTTTTTGCACTCATTATTCTGTGAAACCTGCATAACTCCTCTGCATTCCTGCACACATTGAAATACCAAAACCCTCATCGATCCTAAAACCATCGAAACCAACTGACAAGAAAAAATATTTGTGCTGGTCTCTATATAACCAAAAAATCGTATGCAGCGTACGAAAACCTATATAGCCATTCTTGGTCCTCTGTACGCAATATAAAAAAACAAAACTACTGAAGACCCTATGTTCTGAAAATAAGGTTCGATCATAAATTCATTAAAAAAGTTTTGAAAATGCATGAACTGGCTTGGCCATATAATCAAACCGTTGTATTCTGGGTCGTAGTAACCATGAGCGGTGGAAACAGATTGTAGGCCGCGCCGTTCTAGATATGCTAAGCCTAAGGTAAGGTCCTTACATAAGGCATTCATTACGCCTAAGTCGGGGGGCTGCCGCCCCCGAACCCCCGCTCTATGCTGTTCTCTTTTCTGACGTTATAACGTACCGCCCCTCAGGGTAACTTGGACCGTATTCTGCCTACTGAAAAACCAGTGTATAGACTATCTTGATGCCCTTTCCACAATACGTAACCAAGCAACCCAAAAAGTTCGATATTATAGAAATCGGATTCATTGATACTAAACGCATTGAAAACCCAGGAAACGTGTACGCTGGATTCTAAGTAACCAATTCATTGTATTTAGCGTTCAGGAAAACCAATATATAGACCATTCTTAATGCCCTGCACGCAATATATATAACCAAATGAAAACACAAACTTTGGAAACATGGTGCGCGGACGTAAAACCCCATAAAATGTATGTCAAGCTGGACTTTAGATTACAAAAACGTCGCATCCAGCGTGCTCGGCAATCTGATACAATCTTTTATTGGGAGTTAAAAATACGCAATATTTTCTACAAATCACTATTGCTGCAAAGGGTGGACAACCATATATATTTGGGCCCGCACTCCCACAAGAGACATGGACACCAAAGTGGTAGATCATGATGGCATTATTCTTTAGATGGCCCCCTTTCGCGATGAGATACCTGGAGTGAATTATGGGATGTAAAACACTGGGTTTAGCAAAGAACCATTAAAACGTTTTTCGGCATTTCAACTCGGAAGATACGGTTGGAGCAGCTCACGTTCTAAACTAAACGATCATCACTTTTACTATCGAAATCAATCCATCCAAAGATGAGTTACAAATGACAATGCTAAAGAAGAACTTTTTACGATTTCTCCCTTAGATCTTCAGTGAAACTCCGCCCGCCCCGATTC
>JASANE010014250.1:0-31077 GCA_030248225.1 Trileptium ribeirensis
CTTATGTACTTAGTTACATTACGTATTGCTTCTTCAGGACTTTTAGAAAGATATCGCGTAGGTACTTTTGGATCGGATGGTTTGGTATATATGAAATCCAACACGAGCTGTTATTCGTTCGCTAGCTACTTTAGAGTTTGGAAGTGTTTTAAGGTCGCTTGTCGAGCGGGCCACGATTTTACAGTTCTCGTATTAAGTATGAGATTTTGAAGATTGCTGGTCGGCGCACCCGATTTAAGAAAATTTAAAATTTAAAAATAGCTGCGTCGGCAGACCGTATTTAAGATTTTAAAATTTTAAGATCGCTTATCGGTGGAACCTATTTGAGAACTTTAAGATTTTAATATCGCTTGTGCTTGGATACAATTTACAGAATTAGAAATTTTAAGTACACTACGTAGGCGGAACCGATTTGAGCATTAAAGGTTTTAAGGGTGAGCGTCGTCGGCGAATTACAAGTTTAAAAATTTAAGATTTTAGGATCGCTCATCGGCGGATCCGATTTAAGAATTTAAGGTGGCTAGTCGGCGAATCCAATTTAGGTTACGAATTGAGTCTGTCGTTACTTATTTTTTGTATACTATGCGTGGTTTCCGTGCTTTAGAAAATCTATTACAGGTTTTGTGACGCGCAGAATATGAAGATGGGGTTGCGTTCTTTAGCTCCTATCAAGCAGCAATTATGAAGCTTCATTACTTTTAGTGTGGTATATACGTCAAACACAAAGCATTATGTGATAGAGATGTAACCACGCTCTCTCAGTTTCACCATCGCATACAAAAAAGTAGTTATAGATACTTCAGAATTTTTCATTACAGACATTCAAATTTTATTCTGCAATATTGTTCTTTAACAACAAAACCTTTCGATGTTAGCAGGGTGACGCAATGTCTCTCAGCGTTAAGCTTAGAGTCAAAGCACATATGTCCCTGAAGATATGCGAATATCGAAATCAAAAAACAATCCAATATTGTAGTAATAACTTCTAAATTTTCGGAACCACAGTATAAAAGTAGTAAAATTGGATGCTATTGACGTTGAGGCCCGGGTCAAGCTGGCTTACATGCGGCGTTTACGTTATCTTGTCCCCACTGTTTGGAATCTATGCACCACACTGACAGTGTGTGTAAGACACACTAACACAGTATATTTGATAATATATTGTTTTTTTATTTTTTTTAGCTAGGGATTCGCAGTTCTCTTACGGTGTCAGCCTCGCCATCTACTCTCTGTTGTCTGTTTATAGTTCACGTTATAGTGACCCCACTGTTTGGAACCTATACACCACAGACAGTCTATATGAGACACACTGACACAGTGTGATAGCATATATATACATATTGTTTTTTTATTTTATCAGAGCATATAGCTAGGCATTTGTGGTTACCTGACAGTGTCAGCCACGCTATCTACTCTCTCTGTTGTCTACTTGACGGTGTAGGTGGTGCTACATGGATATCTATGTGTAAAAGTAAAATTTGAAATATTTATGGGTTCGAATGGAAATCGGATCTTTTAACCTAAATAGCAAATAATTCGCATGTTTTTAGACACACAATATATTCGCCACTTTTAACCGCGCAGGAAAGTACTTCAGAACCTGGGGAGCATAAACTGGGTGAAGGCAATATTTACACGGGTGTATTTAGCAGGCATATCCCATTAAGATGCCGATATACTTGGGGGTACCCCTCTTCTATTTGGAGAAGTCAGAATAGTGCCTAAAATTCTTTTGACCTCGGTCAGAGAAACCCACCCTGAGGCGCCACACCCCAACTGCACCTGCCCCGAGGCGCCGCGCCCTGACCCCCTGACCGAGGTGCCCCCGAGGTCAGGCGCCCCCTTCCCCGAGAGATAAGGCACCTCACCTTCTTCCCCCTGCCCTAAGGCGCCGCAACCATCCCACCTTAATCAAGTATATTTCTAAGTGATGCCATGTTCTCAAAACCAGTGAAATTCAAGTGTGTTAGTCTACCTGAAGTATCTGGGAACCTACCATTTGGCAAGTTTCACTAGCATCAGTGTACCTCTCGACATCGAACTTGAAGCTTGGCTAGTAGTGTTTCTTCAAAATTGTAGCAATCGTACGGGCACTATTAAAATGATATCAAGCATCGCGAAAATATTTCAGAATTTGAGGCCTGTCGTCCTCATTTTATAAAATTTTGTGTTCACTACCCAATTCATCAAAGACTCGTTTCCATCCAGAATATTTTCAAAATGAGGCATAAAATGAAGTATTCAGAAAAAATGATTGGAATGTCGTAATCGAGTGTTTATCAACTATTGTAATGTTGAGAAAGTTCCGTAAAATTGCTACTGTATGGTATGACCTTTCCGTATATCTACGCTAAATATCTTCACATCTCCTGATAGTCTTCGTACAGCAAGCATTAACAAGCAACACGTACAGCTGCCCACTTTAATAAACAACTGCTTTTTACTAAATATATTTGTTTTATACATCAAATACTAAGGTATGGACGGACACTGTCATTCCGCGAAAATAAGGTTCCTCAGGTCTGCGTAAATACCGTAATGTTAAAATGTGTTAGCTGGACGGCATATCGGACACCCTCATAAATCGTTATGCCAGGAAGGGTGTGATCCTTACTGTCGCTACAGTGTAGTCACAACCACGGGATAAAAAATTCCAAACAAACAGGAACACGAATGCCGCATTAAATCCTTGATTTATCGGCATCTGTAACAGTAGTTCTGAAACACGAAGCTGTTAATACAGATATCGCTAATGATGAGAAAAAATGTAAAACTCAGCGCGAGCAATGTTCAAAGTCCCAGAAGAACAGGGATTGGTTTCATACGTAAGACTGGCATCGCTGCTAGCTAGCGATAGTTTTCAGAACTCAAGCCGCACCCAAGTACTACAAAAAGAACATTTGAACGGTTGCAGCGGTTCAATTGGGTAAACGTCGTGTACAAAGATTTTAAACTTCCATTTGTCTTAAGAGATAGTACTCTTATAACAATCGCGACCTGTAATATCGGTAACGCCATTCTTTACCATCGGTATCCGTATTTTTCCATATTGATCAAGTCCTAAAAATGCTCAAACTTTCATCTTCACCATGACAGCATATGTACCGAAGCCGCCCGCTCTATCACACGAGTGCGATAACAGTTAGATTACCAAGGCTAAATTTTTGTGAATAAGACAGAATGCCACATCTGTCGTCCATGTCAACGTTACGTGTCGAAGTATAATGCATGCTATGCTGTTCTCGATATATACTAAGCCTAAGCCTAAGCTAGGTCCCTATGTGAGCCATGTACTAAGCCTAAGTCTAAGTCGAGTGGCTGCCGCCCCCTGAACCCCCAGCTCCAAGCTGTTCTTTTTTGTAATGTTATAACGTCCGATTCCCTAGATTGACATGGGCCTAAGCTGTTATATGATTCTACTTTTACCCTACTGTATGATTTTAGCTCAAGTTCGATGTACAAAGCCCACATTTTCTTCGGTTCGCCATCAAATGTATAGCATCAGGTAAATGTATTTAACTGATACCTTTTAATGCGGCCAAGTATTGTACGGTTCGAGGGTCGAAATACCTTCTGGTCAAACTGAGTATAATAACACACTCAATTTCACACGTTTATGCGCGAGTTGTGACATTTAAAACATAGTTAGCCTCACTTTATGAGTTTTTTTCGCAGCCTACTGACAGAACCGCATGAACTAGTAGTTCATCCAGAAGGTTTTAATTTAAATAAGTTGCTACGCTTTAAACACATTTTAAAGATAATTTATAGGTTTTGGACCCACGTCACCGTCTGAATCGCTAACATGTGTATACAGAAACGGAAGTAGCCATAACACGAAGGTTTGGAAGGAGCAACCTTAGGGCTTGTCTACAACAAGAAATCAGTCACAAACATAATATGCAGAAAAATTTGGGAGGCCGCCCTCCTACGGCCTTTCTAGCTAGAATGTGGAAGGGAATTTTAGACCACGCTATTGCTCCGGGGCACAGTATGATATATATATTCAAAAGTGGGGAGCGAGTAATACAGAAAAATTAGGGAGGCCTCCTTCCTTTCTTGCTTGGACGTGGATAGGACGTGTGGCGGCCACTATCGCCCCCTGACTTGCTGCGCCCCTGCTTCTTCGGCTTTCACAATTTCTCTATTATATCAGCATGAAATTTTAATGATGCATGGCCGAACAACGATTAGTAGATTAGTATACTGGAATTTCTTGGTGGGCCGAACCGAATAAGGAACGAGTACATGTGGCGGCCACTATCGTTCGTTGTCTTGCCGCACCCCTGCTTCATGGGCTTTCACAGTTTCTTCATTATATCAACATGAAATTTTAATGATGCATCGCCGACAACGATTTAGTTGATTAGTATACTGGAATTTCTTAGTGAGCCGAACTGACTAAGGAACGAGTATATTTATGTTTTTCTGCATATTATGTTTGTGACTGATTTCTTGTTGAAGACAAAGCCGGAAGGTTGCTCCTTCCAAACCTTCGTGTTATGGCTACTTCGTTTCTGTATACACATGTTAGCGATTCAGACGGTGACGTGGGTCCAAAACCTATAAATTATCTTTAAAATGTGTTTAAAGCGTAGCAACTTATTTAAATTAAAACCTTTTGCATGAACTACTAGTTCATGCGGTTCTGCTCAGTAGGCTGCGAAAAAAACTCATAAAGTGAGGCTAACTATGTTTTAAATGTCACAACTCGCGCATAAACGTGCTGTGAAATCTAGTGTGTCATTATATACTCGAGTTTGACCAGAAGGTATTTCGACCCTCGAGCCGTATATATTGTGCATTAAAAGGTATCAGTTAAATACATTTACCTGATGCTATACATTTGATGGCGAACCGAGAAATGTGGGCTTTGTACATCGAACTTGAGCTAAAATCAGAAGGGTAAAGTATAATTATATAACAGCTTAGGCCCATGTCGACTTTAGGAATCGGACGTTATAACATTACAAAAAAGAACAGCTTGGAGCTGGGGGTTCAGGGGGCGGCAGCCACTCGACTTAGACTTAGGCTTAGTACATGGCTCACATAGGGACCTAGCTTAGGCTTAGGCTTAGTATATATCGAGAACAGCATGGCATGCATTATACTTCGACAGGTAACGTTGACATGGACGACAGATGTGGCATTCTGTCTTATTCACAAAAATTTAGCCTTGGTAATCTAACTGTTATCGCACTCGTGTGATAGAGCGGGCGGCTTCGGTACAGATGCTGTCATATTGAACACTAAAGTCCCAGCATTTTTAGGACTTGATCAATATGGAAAAATACGGATACCGATGGTAGAATGGCGTTACCGATATTACAGGTCGCGATATTTTATAAGAGTACTATCTCTTAATACAACTAAAGTTTAAAATCTTTGTACATGACGTTTACCCAATTGAACCGCTGCAACCGTTCAATGTTTTTTGTAGTACTTGGGTGCGGCTCGAGTTCTGAAAATCATCGGTAGCTAGCAGCGATGCCAGTCTTACGTATGAAACCAATCCGTTCTTCTGGGACTTTGAACATTGCTCGCGCTGAGTTTTACATTTTTTCTCATCATTAGCGATATCTGTATTAACAGCTTCGTGTTTCAGAACTACTGTTACAGATGCCGATAAATCAAGGATTTAATGCGGCATTCGCGTTCCCGTTCGTTTGGAATTTTTTATCCCCGTGGTTGTGACTACACTGTAGCGACAGTAAGGATCACACCCTTCCTGCATAACGATTCATGAGGGTGTCCGATACGCCGTCCAGCTAATACATTTTAACATTACGGTATCTACGACACCTCGTAGGAACCCTATTTTCGCGGAATGACAGTGTCCGTCCATACCTTAGTATTTGATGTATAAAACAAATATATTTAGTAAAAAGCAGTTGTTCATTAAAGTGGGCAGCTGTACGTGTTGCTTGTTAATGCTTGCTTATGAAGACTATCAGGAGATGTGAAGATATTTAGTGTAGATATACGGAAAGGTCATACCATACAGTAGCAAATTGACGGAACTTTCTCAACATTACAATAGTTGATAAACACTCGATTACGACATTCCAATCATTTTTTCTGAATACTTCATTTTATGCCTCATTTTGAAAATATTCTGGATGGAAACGAGTCTTTGATGAATCGGGGTAGTGAACACAAAATTTTATAAATGAGGACGACAGGCCTCAAATTCTGAAATATTTTCGCGATGCTTGATATCATTTTAATAGTGCCCGTACTATTGCTACAATTTTGAAGAAACACTACTAGCCAAGCTTCAAGTTCGATGTCGAGAGGTACACTGATGCTAGTGAAACTTGCCAAAATGGAGGTTCCAGATACTTCAGGTAGACTAACACACTCTAATTTCACTGGTTTTGAAGACAACATGGCATCACTTAGAAATATACTTGATTAAGGTGGGATGGTTGCGGCGCCTCAGGGCAGGGGGAAGAAGGTGAGGCGCCTTATCTCGGGGGAGGGGCGCCTTACCTCGGGGGCACCTCGGTCAGGGGGTCAGGGGTGCGGTGCCTCGGGGCAGGTGCAGTTGGGGTGTGGCGCCTCAGGGTGGGTTTCTCTGACTGAGGTCAAAAGAATTTTAGGCACTATTCTGACTTCTCCAAATAGAAGAGGGGTACCCCCAAGTATATCGGCATCTTACGGGATATGCCTGTTAAATACACCCGTGTAAATATTGCCTTCACCCAGTTCATGCTCCCAGGTTCTCGAAGTACTTTCCTGCGCGGTTAAAAAGTGGCGAATATATTGTGTGTCTAAAAACATGCGAATTATTTGCTATTTAGGTTAAAAGATCCGATTTCCATTCGAACCCATAAATATTTCAAATTTTACTTTTACACATAGATATCCATGTAGTATCACCTACACCGTCAAGTAGACAACAGAGAGTAGATAGCGTGGCTGACACTGTCAGGGAACCACAAATGCCTAGCTATATGCTCTGATAAAATAAAAAAACAATATGTATATATATGCTATCACACTGTGTCAGTGTGTCTCATATAGACTGTCTGTGGTGTATAGGTTCCAAACAGTGGGGTCACTATAACGTGAACTATAAACAGACAACAGAGAGTAGATGGCGAGGCTGACACCGTAAGAGAACTGCGAATCCCTAGCTATAAAAAATAAAAAAACAATATATTATCAAATATACTGTGTTAGTGTGTCTTACACACACTGTCAGTGTGGTGCATAGATTCCAAACAGTGGGGACAAGATAACGTAAACGCCGCATGTAAGCCAGCTTGACCCGGGCCTCAACGTCAATAGCATCCAATTTTACTACTTTTATACTGTGGTTCCGAAAATTTAGAAGTTATTACTACAATATTGGATTGTTTTTTGATTTCGATATTCGCATATCTTCAGGGACATATGTGCTTTGACTCTAAGCTTAACGCTGAGAGACATTGCGTCACCCTGCTAACATCGAAAGGTTTTGTTGTTAAAGAACAATATTGCAGAATAAAATTTGAATGTCTGTAATGAAAAATTCTGAAGTATCTATAACTACTTTTTTGTATGCGATGGTGAAACTGAGAGAGCGTGGTTACATCTCTATCACATAATGCTTTGTGTTTGACGTATATACCACACTAAAAGTAATGAAGCTTCATAATTGCTGCTTGATAGGAGCTAAAGAACGCAACCCCATCTTCATATTCTGCGCGTCACAAAACCTGTAATAGATTTTCTAAAGCACGGAAACGACGCACAGTATAATAAAAATAAGTAACGACAGACTCAATTCGTAACTTAAATCGGATCCGCCGACGAGCGATCTTAAATTCTTAAATCGGATCCGCCGACGAGCGATCCTAAAATCTTAAATTCTTAAACCGGATCCGCCGACGAGCGATCTTAAAACCTTTAATGCTCAAATCGGTTCCGCCGACGAGCGATCTTAAAATTTTTAATTCTTAAATCGGATCCAAGCACAAGCGATATTAAAATCTTAAATTCTCAAATAGGTTCCACCGACAAGCGATCTTAAAATTTTAAATTCTTAAATAGGGTCTGCCGACGAGCGATTTTAAAATTTTAAATTCTTAAATCGGGTGCGCCGACGAGCAATCTTAAAATCTCAGACTTAATACGTAACTTAAATCGTGGCCCGTCGACAAGCGATCTTAAAACACTTCCAAACTCTAGATAGCTACGAAAGGTACAGTTGTGTTGGATTTTATATAACCAAACCATCCTATCGAAAAATACCTATGCAGATCTTTCTAAAAGTCCTGAGAGCAACTCTGCTTAACTGATCACAATATGAATATAACATAGATCATTCTTGAAGCCCTACTTGCAATCTAATATCTAATGTTATATATGTACATGCAATTATACATATATAACCAAACAAATGAAGATATACTACTAGGAAAACAAACAATGTACAAATTGGATTCCTCAAACGTAAAATTATTTAAACCGGTGAAAAACATAATATAGTCAAGTTTGACTCTACATTACGAAACAACACAACCGTTTGAAGGCAAAACAATCAACAACAATACGAAGCTTAAGCCTCGATATTTCTAACAATAGTTCGACAAACCGTATTTGGGCCCACAGCGGTCCAGCACAGTGAATGGCGTTACAAAAAGTGATGTTCAACAAAACAAAGTCATAGATGTCGATGAGCGAACTCCGGATAGTGGCATCCATTTTCGATAGTCGCGGATATGAGCTGGAAAACACGGGCACCCAGATGGCCAGATTAAGCAAAGAAGCTCCAAGCATCTAGTTTTTAAGCACGTGAGCCGTTAGACACGTGGAGCTGATAGCGTTTAACAACGGCGCACATCGTCATCACTTTCCTCTTGAACAAAGCATTTATCGAAATCCATCAATCCGAAAATGCGTCATGAGTAGCATTGAATTTTTCACCATTTTTCCTCATAGCGTCCTAAACTCCGCTTGCTTCGTTTCAATGGATTTGATAAAAATGACAAGCAGGCTAAAGCTATAAAGTTAAAATTTGATGCAGCTAATGGTTACAAAAACGCTGCTTCATTACGGTAAGCTGTACAGTTCTTATCCCAAACTTAATAGTCGTAGATGGTGATGGCGATCATTGGGGGGTTGACATAGGTCACTTAAGTGCTTCGCTTGCCAAAAGGATTTGTTGATCTATTTACGTAAGGGTAACTGTTTTGTCTGCTAGGTAATAGACTTTTAGGTATAATATGTAAGCTATCATAGAAGTAGAATGGGCACGGGGTGTCATGGATCAACTATACAGGTTACCAATTATCCAAAGCTAGCTTACCCCTTCAACTGAATGTATATATATTTTCAAAACATAGCGTAGGTAAAACAGTCGTATCAAATACGTATTGACGCGCTGCGTTAATTGATGTCGTCACGCAGTATGGGTTTGCACGTCGTTCTGCAAGGTTCAACCTCGAACCTCCCAACAGCTCCCAAATTGCTAGATAGCTCAGTGGTTTACATACACCGCTTGCAATCATACGTACGCCACTTCAATCCCTGTAGCAGGCTTTCGTTTAAAAAACTTTAAACCATCTGTCAAATTAATTCAGGCACGAACTTACGTAATTAATTACCTGGATGAAATGATTGGAAGGGTTTTCAAGCACCATTAATTGTTTGGATTTATAACCGGGAAATGTGTGATCAAAAAGAATTGTCCTCTGCTTCACTTCCAAACTACCACCGCTTCCTGTTCCAGCTGGTTGTATCGCGGTTGTATTTTGACTTGCCGGCAATTGGCTGAAATAAATAATTATCTATATGCTGTCAAGAAATATTGTATTGCGCCTGTATTTTGACTTGCCGGCAATTGGCTGAAATAAATAATTATCTATATGCTGTCAAGAAATATTGTATCGCGGTTGTATTTTGACTTGACAGCAATTGGCTGAAATAAATAATTATCTATACGCTGTCAAGAAATATTGTATTGCGGCTGTATTTTGACTTGCCGGCAATTGGCTGAAATAAATAATTATCTATATGCTGTCAAGAAATATTGTATTGCGGCTGTATTTTGACTTGCCGGCAATTGGCTGAAATAAATAATTATCTATATGCTGTTAAGAAATATTGTACTGCGGCTGTATTTTGACTTGCCGGCAATTGGCTGAAATAAATAATTATCTATATGCTGTCAAGAAATATTGTATAGCGGCTGTATTTTGACTTGCCGGCAATTGGCTGAAATAAATAATTATCTATATGCTGTCAAGAAATATTGTATTGCGGCTGTATTTTGCCTTGCCGGCAATTGGCTGAAATAAATAATTATCTATATGCTGTCAAGAAATATTGTATCGAGGTTGTATTTTGACTTGCCGGCAATTGGCTGAAATAAATAATTATCTATATGCTGTCAAGAAATATTGTATCGCGGTTGTATTTTGACTTGCCGGCAATTGGCTGAAATAAATAATTATCTATATGTTGTCAAGAAATATTGTATCACGGTTGTATTTTTACTTGCCAGCAATTGGATGAAATAAATAATTATCTATATGCAGTCAAGAAATATTGTATCGCGGTTGTATTTTGATTTGCCGGCAATTGGCTGAAATAAATAATTATCTATATGCTGTCAAGAAATATTGTATTGCGGCTGTATTTTGACTTGCCGGCAATTGGCTGAAATAAATAATTATCTATATGCTGTCAAGAAATATTGTATCGCGGTTGTATTTTGACTTGCCGGCAATTGGCTGAAATAAATAATTATCTATATGCTGTCAAGAAATATTGTATCGCGGTTGTATTTTGATTTGCCAGCAATTGGCTGAAATAAATAATTATCTATATGCTGTCAAGAAATATTGTATTGCGGCTGTATTTTGACTTGCCGGCAATTGGCTGAAATAAATAATTATCTATATGCTGTCAAGAAATATTGTATTGCGGCTGTATTTTGACTTGCCGGCAATTGGCTGAAATAAATAATTATCTATATGCTGTCAAGAAATATTGTATCGCGGTTGTATTTTGACTTGCCAGCAATTGGCTGAAATAAATAATTATCTATATGCTGTCAAGAAATATTGTATCGCGGTTGTATTTTGACTTGCCGACAATTGGCTGAAATAAATAATTATCTATATGCTGTCAAGAAATATTGTATCGCGGTTGTATTTTGACTTGCCGGCAATTGGCTGAAATAAATAATTATCTATATGCTGTCAAGAAATATTGTATTGCGGCTGTATTTTGACTTGCCGGCAATTGGCTGAAATAAATAATTATCTATATGCTGTCAAGAAATATTGTATCGCGGTTGTATTTTGACTTGCCGGCAATTGACTGAAATAAATAATTATCTATATGCTGTCAAGAAATATTGTATTGCGGCTGTATTTTGACTTGCCGGCAATTGGCTGAAATAAATAATTATCTATATGCTGTCAAGAAATATTGTATCGCGGTTGTATTTTGACTTGCCGGCAATTGGCTGAAATAAATAATTATCTATATGCTGTCAAGAAATATTGTATCACGGTTGTATTTTGACTTGCCGGCAATTGGCTGAAATAAATAATTATCTATATGCTGTCAAGAAATATTGTATCGCGGTTGTATTTTGACTTGCCAGCAATTGGCTGAAATAAATAATTATCTATATGCTGTCAAGAAATATTGTAACGAGGTTTTATATTGACTATCCAAAAAATGGCTGAAATAAATACTTATCTATATGCTTTCAAGAAATATTGTATTGCGGCTGTATTTTGACTTGCCGGCAATTGGCTGAAATGATAATTATCTATATGCTGTAAGAAATATTGTATCGCTGTTTTATTTTGACTTGCCAGCTATTGGCTGAAATAAATAATTATCTATATGCTGTCAAGAAATATTGTATTGCGGCTGTATTTTGACTTGCCGGCAATTGGCTGAAATAAATAATTATGTATATGCTGTCAAGAAATATTGTATTGCGGCTGTATTTTGACTTGCCGGCAATTGCCTGAAAGAAATAATTATCTATATGCTGTCAAGAAATATTGTATCGCGGTTGTATTTTGACTTGCCAGCAATTGGCTGAAATAAATTATCTATATGCTGTCAAGAAATATTGTATCGCGGTTGTATTTTGACTTGCCGGCAATTGGCTGAAATAAATAATTATCTATATGCTGTCAAGAAATATTGTATCGCGGTTGTATTTTGACTTGCCGGCAATTGGCTGAAATAAATAATTATCTATATGCTGTCAAGAAATATTGTATTGCGGCTGTATTTTGACTTGCCGGCAATTGGCTGAAATAAATAATTATCTATATGCTGTCAAGAAATATTGTATCGCGGTTGTATTTTGACTTGCCGGCAATTGGCTGAAATAAATAATTATCTATATGCTGTCAAGAAATATTGTATTGCGGCTGTATTTTGACTTGCCGGCAATTGGCTGAAATAAATAATTATCTATATGCTGTCAAGAAATATTGTATCGCGGTTGTATTTTGACTTGCCGGCAATTGGCTGAAATAAATAATTATCTATATGCTGTCAAGAAATATTGTATTGCGGCTGTATTTTGACTTGCCGGCAATTGGCTGAAATAATAATTATCTATATGCTGTTCAAGAAATATTGTATCGCGGTTGTATTTTGACTTGCCGGCAATTGGCTGAAATAAATAATTATCTATATGCTGTCAAGAAATGTCAAGAAATATTTTGCGGCTGTATTTTGACTTGCCGGCAATTGGCTGAAATAAATAATTATCTATATGCTGTCAAGAAATATTGTATCGCGGTTGTATTTTGACTTGCCGGCAATTGGCTGAAATAAATAATTATCTATATGCTGTCAATAAATATTGTATTGCGGGTGGATGTGGACTTGCCGGCAATTGGCTGAAATAAATAATTATCTATATGCTGTCAAGAAATATTGTATCGCGGTTGTATATTGACTTGCCGGCAATTGGCTGAAATAAATAATTATCTAGATGTTTGTTAGATTTTTTGTTTTGAGGGTTTTTTTTTTCTTGCCGGCAATTGGCTGAAATAAATAATTATCTATATGCTGTCAAGAAATATTGTATAGCGGATGTATTTTGACTTGCCGGCAATTGGCTGAAATAAATAATTATCTATATGCTGTCAAGAAATATTGTATCGCGGTTGTATTTTGACTTGCCGGCAATTGGCTGAAATAAATAATTATCTATATGCTGTTTTGTAATATTGTATTGCTGTTGTTTTTTGACTTGCCGGCAATTGGCTGAAATAAATAATTATCTATATGCTGTCAAGAAATATTGTATCGCGGTTGTATTTTGACTTGCCGGCAATTGGCTGAAATAAATAATATTATATGCTGTAAAGAAGTGTATTATAGCGGTTGTATTTTGACTTGCCAGCAATTGACTGAAATAAATAATTATCTATATGCTATTCAAGAAATATTGTATTGCGGCTGTATTTTAACTTACCGGCAATTGGCTGAAATCAATAATTATCTATATGCTGTCAAGAAATATTGTATTGCGGCTGTATTTTGACTTGCCGGCAATTGGCTGAAATAAATAATTATCTATATGCTGTCAAGAAATATTGTATTGCGGCTGTATTTTGACTTGCCGGCAATTGGCTGAAATAAATAATTATCTATATGCTGTCAAGAAATATATAATAGCTGATTTATTTTGACTTGCAGGCAATATGCTGAAATAAATAATTATCTATATGCTGTCAAGAAATATTGTATCGCGGTTGTATTTTGACTTGCCGGCAATTGGCTGAAATAAATAATTATCTATATGCTGTCAAGAAATAATGTATCGCGGTTGTATTTTGACTTGCCGGCAATTGGCTGAAATAAATAATTATCTATATGCTGTCAAGAAATATTGTATCGCGGTTGTATTTTGACTTGCCGGCAATTGGCTGAAATAAATAATTATCTATATGCTGTCAAGAAATATTGTATTGCGGCTGTATTTTGACTTGCCGGCAATTGGCTGAAATAAATAATTATCTATATGCTGTCAAGAAATATTGTATTGCGGCTGTATTTTGACTTGCCGGCAATTGGCTGAAATAAATAATTATCTATATGCTGTCAAGAAATATTGTATTGCGGCTGTATTTTGACTTGCTGGCAATTGGCTGAAATAAATAATTATCTATATGCTATCAAGAAATATTGTATTGCGGTTGTATTTTGACTTGCCGGCAATTGGCTGAAATAAATAATTATCTATATGCTGTCAAGAAATTAGTGTAGTCCAGTGATTCAGTGGAACGTTTATTGCTAGAATATTTATACGTAGGAACTCTACCAATTGTAATTCCAAATGCTACTTAATACATGTTTCTGAAAATGAATTAAGCCACGACTTAATTAACTTTTAGGAAAATTACCAGCAACAATGCTTTTTTGAACCCTCTACTTACATGATTGTCACACAGTACACTCGCGCCTTCCAGGCCACAAATGAACAGTGGTATACTTTTATCATTGTCATTAATTATAACCATTTTCAGTGGATTGAAATTTGGGAAATCTTTTTCGTATTTTTCAGCTAGTTATATACATAGCGCTCTTCCTTCCTCGTCGATCAGAATCGTCGTTCATGAACTATCAGTACATTGCCAATAAAAAGGATTATTGATAATGGTTTTGATTATTTAATTGGTGATGGTTTGTTCGCACAATCAGATTGTTCGCTCAAAATTAGAGCTGTACATGTTATAAAAACCCGATAAAGTTTGAAAATATTTTATCAAGACCCAACCGTATTTCAACAAGGGAAATTTAGGCGAATAGCAAACGTTTGAAAATATAAACCCAGGTTTTTGCAGTAAATTTGGCTTCGAAAATATTTCATATTTTGTCTTGGTAAAATCTTATTCTTCAAATATTTGAATGGTGTTCACGTGTTCAAATTCTTAAAGTTATACAAAAATCATGTTCAATTCTTTCAAATTTTGACAGCTGCAGATTAAATTTTGAGGTAAAAATTTGAAAGGGCGACTACACGTTTATGATTTCATATGTTTGATAAATAGCTGAGGCAAAAGGTTGAACATTTAGTTGATACCCCAAAACAGGCGAATGGTATATTAAATGATTAAATTATATGATATATTAAATTAATGAAATAATGAATTAAATTATATTATATATTAAATTAATGAATTAATTTATATGATATATTAAATCAATGAATTAATGAATTAAATTATGTGATATATTAAATCAATGAATTAATGAATTAAATTATATGATATATTAAATTAATAAATTAATGAATTAAATTATATGATATATTAAATCAATGAATTAATGAATTAAATTATATGATATATTAAATTAATGAATTAATGAACTAAGTTATATGATATATTAAATCAATGAATTAATGAATTAAATTATATGATATATTAAATCTAAATTAATGAAATAAATTATATGATATATTAAATTAATGAATTAATTAATTAATAATTATATGATATATTAAATTAATGAATTAATGAATTATATTATATGATATATTAAATGAATGAATTAATGAATTAAATTATATAATGTATTAAAAATTAATGAATTAATGAATTAAGTTATATGATATATTATTTATTTTAATGAATTATATATATATTAAATTAATGAATTAATGAATTGTATTTTATATTTATTTAATGAATTTAATTATATTAAATTTAATGAATTAATGAATTAGTTATATTTTATTTTATTTAATGAATTAAATATTTTAAAATTAATGAATTAATGAATTATATTATTTATATTAATTATTAAATGAATTTAAAAATTTAATGAATTAATGAATTGTATTTATTTAATTTATTTAATGAATTTAATTTAATTATATCAAATTTAATGAAATTAATGAATTATATTTTATTTTATATTTAATGAATTTAAGAAATTTAATATATAAAATAGATAGTATAGCAAATGGATAAATTAATGAATTGTATTTTATTTTATTTAATGAATTTAAAAATTTAATGAATTAATGAATTGTAGTTTATTTTATTTAATGAATTTAAAAAATTAATGAATTAATGAATTGTATTTTATTTTATTTTAATGAATTTAAAAATTTAATGAATTAATGAATTGTATTTTATTTTATTTAATGAATTTAAAAGTTTAATGAATTAATGAATTGTATTTTATTTTATTTTAATGAATTTAAAAATTTAATGAATTAATGAATTGTATTTTATTTTATTTAATGAATTTAAAAGTTTAATGAATTAATGAATTGTATTTTATTTTATTTAATGAATTTTTAAATTTTATATTTAATGAATTAATGAATTAAATTATATGATTATTAAATTAATGAATTTAAAAATTTAATAAATTAATTGAATTGTATTAATTATATATTATTAATGAATTTAAAGAATTAATGAATTAATGAATTATATTATATTTTATTTAAATAAATCAATGAATTAATAAATTAAATTATATGATATTTATTTTATTTTATTTATATTTATTAATAAATCAATGAATTTTAATTTTTAATTAAATTATATGATATATTAAATTAATGAATTAATGAATTATTTTATTATTTAATGAATATTAAAAATTTAATGAATTAATGAATTGTATTTTATTTTATTTTTAATGAATTTAAGAAATTTAATGAATATTAATGAATTTGTAATATTATTTTATTTTTAAATGAATATTAAAAAATTAATTAATTAATGAATTGTATTTTATGTTTATTTTAATGAGATTATTTAATTTATATGATATATTAATTTAATAAATTAATGAATTGTATATTATTTTTATTATTGTTAATGATATATAAATTATATGATATATTAGAAATTTAATGAATTAATGAATTGTTATTTTATTTTATTATTAATGAATTTAAGAAATAATAGAAATTAAAAATGAATTAATGAATTCTTATTTTATGATTTATTTAATGAATTTACATAATTTAATGAATTAAATTATATGATATATTAATTATTTATCCCTTTAATTATATGATATTTAAAAATTTAATGATATTAATGATTAATTATATGTTTATTGTTTATTTAATGAATTTAAAAATTAAATGATAATTAAATTAAATTAGAATTATATTATTTTAATTTAATGATATATTAAAAATTTAATGAATTAAATTATATGATATGTTAATTCAATGAATTAATGAATTAAAATTATATGATATATTAAATTAATGAATTAATGAATTTAATTTTATTTTAATGATATATTAATGTTAATGAATTAATGAATTAATGAAATATTAATAAATTAATGAATCAATGAAATGTTAATGAATTAAAGAAATGTTAATGAATTAATGAATTAATGAAATATTAATAAATTAATGAATCAATGAAATGTTAATGAATTAAAGAAATGTTAATGAATTAATGAATTAATGAAATATTACTAAATTAATGAATTAATTAATTAAATTATATGATATATTAATTAATGAATTAATTAATTAAATTATATGATATATTAAATCAATGAATTAATGAATTAAATTATATGATATATTAAATTAATGAATTAATGAATTAAATTACATGATATATTAAATTAATGAATTAAGTTATATGATATATTAAATTAATGAATTAAAAAATTAAATTATATGATATATTAAATTAATGAATTAATTAATTAAATTATATGATATATTAAATCAATGAATTAATGAATTAAATTATATGATATATTAATTTAATGAATTTAAGTTATATGATATATTAAATTAATGAACTAAAAAATTAAATTATATTATATATTAAATTGCTAAATCGTAAGCGGTCGCAAATCCGTTCTCGCATCAAAAGAGGTTCTTTTAAATTCGGATTTATATTTCCGAAATGTATTTTTGCTTTGTGAGTTGAGTCGCTCTTGACTACCATATTTTATGTACATTGCATTTGCGCATATTATATTGCATGTGCATTTTTTAATTCGTTTGTTCGAAGTTTCGCATTTATTGTGATACAAAAAAGCGTTAAGGTCCCAATCGCAACATATCTTTATAAATTTTACTGTCAAACATCGTTGACACTTTATATATCGGATGAAACTTTAGAATCTTCTATCGCTTTCCATTACTTAAAATTTGATTCTTTTATAGACAGAATTGCACGGCATTGTTTTTAATCGCACGTTTTACAATTTTGTCCTTTACCTGTTCAATAATTTTTAACGGTCTGGTTAAAGCTACAGCTCTGGATGCATGGTAGAACTCCATGATATTTTCGTAATATTTCGGCGGTAATATATATTTGTAATAAAAAATTGATAATATTTATAAAAATATTCAGTATTTTATGTTTATGGATGAAAATTTTGTCACCGATGGTTTTACCTGACATTCGCATAGTTAGTTGTCGATGGACCCGGAACTGCATTAGTTGCGGCATCAGCAGCTAATGGCGTTAGATCTTGATTGTTTTGCTGCGTTCCAACTGAGGCCGTTGCAACTGCTGCCAAATCCGCGGTACTTGTGGCTACTTCTTCGCCAGAGCGACGGGCATGGGCTGCCGGTTCGCTTTTTCCTGGTCCTAATAACGTTAACGATGGAATAGATGGTATATACGTACATTCGTTTGACTCCAGTATCAGGGCTGATTTCCACACAATTTTAAAATTTTGGTTCCAAGTTTGATTCGTCTTTTAAGTTTTGGATGAGATCGTCTCAAAACCCGTACAAACCCTAGTCCAAACTTCTATGTTAGTAGAAATATTACGGATCATATGTGCTATTCCTATGTGCTGGACAAAATTTTAATGTGCTTGCATCAGCTGCCCTACTGTGGTATTCCATCCTAATATCAATTTCAGTTTTATGGTTTTATGGCGTTACCCGGTTTAATTGAAATCTCGCCAGGTCAGTGAATGCAGCGATATATGACTATAATGACACACATAATTGCTTGCCGTAATGGTTGTTGGCGGCCCAGATTTCGGTAATGCTCATAATATATACAGATTTCATTGAGATCCAGCTCAGAAAGTATACAACTTTTATTAGATACGTCGTTTACAACCCTATTCGTGGAAGAGGAGCACGGTTTCAACGCTTTGGAAATCCAGGAAATTCAAGTTTTAAAATATTACAAAATCCATATCTACAAAATAATCTGAGTAGTTGACAGTGAAGTAGAAACATCCCAATTTTTTAAACCCTGTTCTTAGAAAGAGGAGCACAATTTCAACGCTTTAGAATTCCAGTAAATTCAAATTTTTAAATTTATTACAAAATCCCTATCGACAAAATTATTTTATTAGTTGAAAGTGAAGTGGTAACATTAAAATAACCATGCATATGCTTAAGTTAGCCTAGGATTGATAAATAACAAGACTGTAAAAATGGCTGTTTTTAGAGTGAGATCAAATATTTGGAAGCGATTTTTCGAAACACCTGACTTAGATTTGTTGTATCGAGCAATCAACTTCGTAACTGTTCTCCGCATGTTTAACTTCAAAATTCTTGGGAACTTTAGAGCTTAAATCTAAATTTTCTATGCTGATATATTGTGTAACTGTGATTGCGGGGCAGTAATTTTAAACTTTCTGAGTCACCAAATAGCCCAGTAATATATATGTATAAAATTGTAAGTTCTAATGTCTTAACTTTTGAAAATAAATATCGCTGGACAAAATTTATCATACCTCTACAACAGTTATACAATACTGAAAAATGCACTCTGAAACAGTGTAAATCATCGGGTTGTAGTGCAAATATGAAAATTCAAAGCGGCGAGTAAGTATTTGCCGAAATTGAGAACAAATAGTATCTAAATATTTTTGTCAAGCCCGTTTACCATTACTAAGAGGTACATTTTCCTTACCATAGCCGGATACCAAGCTTACTTAATATAATAATTACTTCAAAAAATTCAATTTATTAAGCTGCGGTCACACGTTCAAACTTTTTGCTCAAAATTTTAAGTCAACGTTTCATCAAAAATGCAAAGCTTATTTTGTGTTTTTGGTGTATTTGAAAGTGCGGACAGTGTTAAGACTTTTGTACCATGTTATCTGCTTTACACAATCAGGGACAAAGAACACGAGTTGAATAAATTTGAGCTAAAATTATTACAATACATTCCAGAAATTTTAAAATTTTTGACTTCGAATCTGAGAGAAGCATTCAAAAATTTATTGAATTTTTGACCTCAAATTTGAGCGAAGCATTCCAAAAATTTTTTAACTTTTTGACTTCAAATTTGAGCGAAACATTCCAAAAAATTTTTGAAATTTTTGACCTCAAATTTGAGCGAAGTATTACAAAAAATTGTTTGAAATTTTTGTCCTCAAATTTGGACGAAGCATTCAACAAACTTTTTAAAATCTTTGACCTCACATTTGAGCGAAGCATTGCAAAAAATTCTGAAATTTTTGACCTCAAATATGAGCGAAGCATTCCAAAATCGTTTTGAAATTTTTCACCTCAAATTTGAACGAAGCATTCCAAAATCTTTTTGAAAGTTTTGACCTCAAATTTGAACGAAGCATTCGAAAAATTTTTGACATCAAATTTGAGCGAAGCATTACAAAAACTTTTTGAAATTTTCGACTTCAAATTTGAGTGAAGCACTTTCACCTCAAATTTGAACGAAGCATTCCAAAATCTTTTTGAAATTGTTGACCTCAAACTTGAGCGCAGCATTCGAAAAATTTTTTGAAATTTTTTACCTCAAATTTAAGTGAAGCATTACAAAAAATTTTGAAGAGTAATTAATTAAAACATTTCTCATTAGAAATTACAATCAAATTTTTAGATACTTTACGCAAAATTTAGTAAAATTTTGAGTTCATATTTTAATACTTTCATGTCGTAGCTCCAGGATGCTGAGTTTGTCGCATGCTGTACGTTTGATACGTCTGTTGTTATTCGCTAGCGTTTAGAGGTTTGTTGATGAGTTGCGCGCGCAACTATCACCCGCACGCCCCACAAGCTTACATGTAAAACATCGCATGATACACAAATTAATTCAGGCATTAAATAGTTAAGAAAAAAGGTTGATCATGTGAGTGCACCTTTGGTTAAAGAAGAGAATATCTGGCTTGAAAAGTTGAAAAAATGACACTGTAATCAGTCATCTATCCGGAGTTCTAATCAGATTGCGTATATACCTCCACAAATCAGACTATACTAGCTAGCTGCTGGCATTTCTAACATGTTTTTAAAAAAATATTTTTATTACCATGTCGTTTACGAGATGATTTCCGATAACTGGCGCGACGATTGTTACGTGATCTACTATACGTCGAAATTCCAAACATGTTTATATAATTGAACGTAATATTTAAATTAGATAATTATCTACATGTGACTTAAATTCGACCAAACGATTAACTCAGACTTGTGTTATATTTCGTCAAAGATATATTGCAGGGTAATGGTTTTTGACTTTGAATTAGTGTAAACACTGTATAACTGTCTTATAGTATATCATTATCGAGAACGTATTCGAAGGCACTTCTCTTACAACCTTCCGATTACCGTGACAAAATTTTTTGAATAAATATGTATATATACGTCTATATGTATATACATATATATGTGTATATACATATATACATTTAGATAATAAATGTAATATATGATATTATATTGTCTGTGTCTATATCCAACTGTGCGGACGCCACTTGTGGCGCCAGTTGCTACTCTGGACCTGCTACGAGCCGAAAGGTTAGAGGAAAAAGAAATGAACACCCCTCGCTTGTTTCTAGTCGGCATTTCCATTTTCCTATGGTCTTGGTCATTGTGAAATTATATATATTGTGTTCGACAATCCTCAGAGAATTTTTTCGAACTGTATTTTTGCGATAGTTACCTATTGTAGATTTTATATCGTTATTTTACGTAACTTTTAAGTATATTTATACAATTAGTTTACTAAAATCAGCATTTGTACGAGCTTGAAAAGGTTTTTATCATTTATTTGTTCAAAAACTTTTACCGGAAGACGTCGCTTGACAAATATTAAAAATACCTAAGTTGTGTTTCGGTGCAGGTGCTGATCTATTGTTCCGTGGAATTTACAGCCAGGGTTGCTGAAGCACAAGCCATGACTGAATGTCAGTTCTCACCCAGAAACTATGTCTACCCTTCGGGCAAGCTCGTACCCATTTTAAACGTATGAGCTGTGGAGCAAGCCGGCCTTTAGTCTTAGGCCCAAAAAGGTTATGCGGCACAGGAGGATCCTGCATACGACCTCGTGCTTATAAGACATGCGCTACAGACCACTAAGCTATCTGGTCATTCTTGAAAAACATAATGCATACTATCTGCAACACACATAGATATGGTACCTCTTGCGTACAGATATAGTGGTGTTACACATAAAAATAATAGTTCAAAATAATCGGTCAATTGGATTACGACTACTGCTCAAAAATTTACCTTTAACAAGAGCTATTTTGTTATCGAAAATTGTCTTATTTAACGTGGAATTACTTAGCTAGCAAAAACAATTTTAGCAGCGAAACGAAGGCGCGCAGATTTTATTTGACCAGTCAAATTTTAGTTTAACATCGAGAAAGTCTTGTGCACGCATATTTTGAATTGATAATAAAAAATTTACAAAATATGTGTTATAGGCAAATTAGCAAAACCAATGCCTTTAAAATTCAAAATTTCAAATATACATCTAAATATAGCGCCATGGGATAGAGGTAATTTTCGCTCCATTCGCTGATGCTAAACACACATGATGGTCAAATAATCAACCATCTTGCAACATTTGTAACGCAATAAATTTCATTCAATAGACGTCGAAGTACATACTCGTCATGAGCGGATAGCGTATCGATATCCATCAACGACATATCTTACGATATTGGGTTCTTATAAAAACATGACTAAAACGTAACCAATCGGAATATATGTACGCTTGCATTGAAAAAAGTATCCATAATTAAACATTATAGCAAGATCGAGTCAAGACTGCGTTTACTTGTGGCGGCTGGAATGAAAATAGAGGATGTCTGCTGTGTACTGCATTTGTTGAAATTTCAATTTCTTAGTGGAATTTAATACTTGAATACATTGTCATAGACATGAAGACTTTGTGTTAAAATTCAATATAAATGCCAAAATTGTAATAATATAAATTGGTTAATTATGACCTATGATCTGTTTAAAGTAAACATTGTTACTACTGTACCAGGGGTGCAGAACACTATTTGAAAATAGAGGGCAACTCAAAGTGGGGACTGTAAGGTGAATTTGTGCGCGCCATAATGGAAATCCAATTTTTGCCGAAAAGTGGGAGCAGGCGCCCGCCCCCCCTCCTCTGCGCCCCTGTACAGAGATAGTCTTTCACGACATGCTGTGGATCTAGAGTCGAATAAGTTTCCCAAGTGTTCCAAAAATATCGTAAACCCAACGGTCCCAGCGAAGCATCTAGTTTTAATAACATTTGTTAAGCAGCAACATTAAAAGTTTGAATTATCACACATTGACAGTGTGAAACGGTTTTCGCCTGTTCCAGATACAACATATTAGTATCAAACAAAACATTTTGGAGATGCACTCTAAAATTAACCCGTATATATACATTAATTGTTTCATCGTGCAGTTACGCTCTCCTTATCGAGCATACAACAATAGTATTTGTATACTGGACAAGGTAAGTTATTAGTGGTGGCGTGTTTACACGTTCAAACATTTAGCACAAAATATTACAAAAATTTAAGCTCTAATTTTGCTCAAATCTTGATCAAAATTTAAAACATCTATTTTGTGCAGTTTTGATGAATTTCATTGTGTTAACACCGCTCAAATTTTTAAAAGGATGTTCGTTCAGCCCAATCTACGACCAAGATGCGTTACCTGAAAACTTTGAGCTCAAATTTTGATATTAAATTTTGAAGTATCGTGAATTCGATACATTTTTCTGTTACAAGTTAGACTGAAATTTTGTTTACGTATTGATAATAGTTTCAACTAGTTTTGAGCACAAATTTTGAACAAAATGTTTGAACGTGTGCGTGCACCTTTAATACTGAGTATCGTATGTACAGGGTGTCCCATAAGTAACGCCTCGGCATGAAAGTGACCCTGCACGCCAAATAATAAACATATCTAAAAGCGTTTTGGTATGCTACTTTTAATATATAACTTGGTTTTGATAAATAACACTTGCCCTAAGCGCGAACTTGGGCGCTTACAAGATCGATGCATTCTTGCAGGTGCAAACGCACATTTTGGCAGACTTTTCGACCCATATGAGCTCCAGAAGAGAGAGCACCTCTGATATAGCCTCTTTCAGGCATAACAGAGTTTGTGGTTTGCGTTTGTGTGCCTTCTCCTTCAATACTCCACGCAGAAACAAGTCAGGAGTGTTTAGGTCAGGAGAATGAGCAGGCCATTCGACAGGGCCTTAGCGCTCCAACAAACAGTCAGGGAAGGTTTCGTCTAACCAACAGCGTCCAGCCATCGTAAAATGAAGAATCACACCATCCTGCATAAAATGAAGCCTGTCAATATTTGGTATCTGCTGAATATTAGAATAAAATCTATTTCGCAACATCATTAGAGAATTGTCTGCATCGACAGTACCATCAAAAAGAACCGCCCAAAAATCCACCTGACCACATGTCGACCCATACTGTCAGACCAGGGGCAATCATATGATATGATGTTCGATGGTATTATGAGCGTATGCTGCATGCTCATAAACACAATTATGCCGGTTATCCTGGCCGTTGAGTTTAAAATTACTTTCGTATGACAAAATGACTTCGTTACCTAAGTCCGCATCATCGTCGAGACGCTCTGGCTATTTTTCACAAAATTCAACCCTGCGATCTAAATCATCCACATTAATAGGTTTTAGACACACACTTTTAGCGATTTAGAAAACAGTCTATTTTCTGATGTCGGTTTTAACAGCACAACGACGAATTAACTTTATCGGACTATTGCTAAAATGATAGGAAATATCAGCTGTCGCAACATCACCAATTGCGTCGGTGGTCTTTCTGTGCGGGGCATGTCAGCTGCAGAACCTGTTAGATCAAGCCTTTTATAAATTCAAGCAATAGTTTTTATATGATATGGTGCTGTGAAGACGAGCCCTGGCACCATTATCACTATCACGGATGTTTTGGTTAGCTGATTACAGTCGTCTTATTGCAAATATCTCATCAGTCAAACTAAGCCTATTATTAGACATTCTGTTATACGTAGATATTTATAATACTTTCTGTTACAATTCCTGAAAGTATGAGGATTGTAAGTGCATTATGTCAGTCGCAACAGCAGTTTGAAGTTGGGGCGATACTTATAAGGCCACCTATATATATTTTTCGCCGGACGAAGAGAACAGTCACACTTATCCTTATGTAACGCAGGAACTGCTATAATTTGAAACCACGTTTTACAATATTGCACATCAAGTGTTACAACAATATGTTCCCAAACGCTCACGGCGTTAGAAAAACAAATTTGTGACAAAAAATCCTCACTCACAATATAGTAAGCGCGATATCTGTTTCAAACTTATGTTTCTAATGAGGGTTTTATGTAACTCTCATTTTTTCCTACATCAGACAGATTGTTTCAAAAACTCAATATTAAAATTAGCTTCCACATGTTCGTTATCGAAAACGTCTGCACTATTTTGTCACATTAATTCGAATTGGTAAAATCCACTGATTTTCATAAAATATTTGGGAGCAAATGCTGACCAATTTGAGTTGAATCTCTGCTTTGGTAGAAAAAATAATTCGGCACTGTTTTCAAAAATCGAGCTAGGGCTGCTTTCTGATTCTGCGGGAAAAAGGTAAGTCCTCTTAAATATTTCGAAAAATATTCAAACATTACATATTTATACTACAAGCACGTAGTACTTTTCTACGCAGCACCTGCTTTTTATATACTACAAATGTTGTTTATATAGCAACTATGAAAACAAATAAGCTAGCGCTTAAATTCCGTTCAGGATTGCTGAATCGAAATGTCACTAAATCAAATATATATAATACACACAAGGCTAAGGTTTAAAACAACGCAAAACCATAAAATATATAAATAAAACAACACCAGCAGAAAACAAAAAATATATACTCTTATCGGTACCTTCTCCAATCGAAGTCATACGATTACCCCAGTAAATTCCAAACAAAACCATTTTGGATATTTGCGTTGTACAAGTTGTTGTTGCGGGTTCTTTTGACGACGAAAACTTCGAGCGTTCAAAATATGAGCCAGAATATCACGGCTGCTACCGCTGCAATTGGCACCGAAACACTATAATGACCCCAAACCGTTTAGTTCAAACAGTGCTCGGTTGAAGACATGTAACGAAAAACGCGTTGGTAAATTGTAAAAATACATAAAAAGATTAGGTTGTAGATAGCGATCCTAGCGTATTATAGTTTTAGTAGTCTCTACGATTTAACAAATGAGACAATGTTGTTATTACTATATATATTAATAAGAGTTTCTGATCGCTTCTTGATAACGATATGACACCTGGCGTAGAGTAACGTATTGCCCCTCAATATTACTCCGACCGACAGATTGATTCGGATATGAAAAGGTTACTAACGTATTGCCTCTCAATATTATTCAGACCGTAAATTGTTTCGGATATGGAAAGTTTACTAACGTATTGCCCCGCAATATTATTCGGACCGACAAATTGATTCGGATATGAAAAGGTTACTAACGTATTACCCCTCAATATTATTCAGACGGACAAATTGGTTCGGATATGAAAAGGTTACTAGATATCAGCACACATATTTCCACGACTTCTGATACTTTTAAAATAGTATTTAAACAGATTTTCTTTTAAATGTAACATGAAAGATGAAACACTCTTATGTTGTTATGATAGCTCGCAGGTACGAACACCTACAATGGTTCGCGGCCAGCACAAGACTCTTCAAAGCATTCCTGCGTAATCCATTAATTGAGCAATTTAAATTTGCAGTGAATGGTGCGCTAGAATATTTCTTATAAGCATTATTCAAAGCTACAGTTGAGCCTTTAGTGCATCAAATTCGAAAAAAATATGTAATTTTGGTACCAAATAGCAGCTTCGTAGAAAAGAATGATAACTCATTCTATTTTGCCACAAAGACGTAGTCCCCTATAATTGCACCCTGCTCTGCCGATTGTTGCGACGCTGACAATCCAAAATATTTTCTATTAGTTTCTGAATTATATTTTGTGGCGCCTAATATAAGGTTCATTTTATTAGACAGCAAGGAATTAATAATCTTGTTCTGGTTTTGCTTTTTCTTATATAGTTTGTTTCGTTTTCGTGCGGCGTTTACGTTATCAAGGACCCCATGTGGAAGTTATGTCACCGCTGGCTGTCTCTGTCACCATCCATTATATTATGTCTTAGACACCGTGGTGTTTCTGATGGTATTTTAAGATAGTTACAAAGGTAATGTAGTGTAGATAATGGTGAGGTATAGACGACACCATAAAATTTATAAAATGTTATACGGTGTCAGCTACACCATGCCGCTATTTACCCGTCTTATATAATGTGTTCGTGGATGATGTGGTCGACACTAAATAATAAACAATAGTTGGATTTACACACTAAGTTCATGGTGTCTCATACACAATCTATTTCATTATATAGCGTAGGTATACACCGTAAACCACTCGGTTGTGTGGTCTAGATCATTGAGTGCGACAAAAATTTCATATGGGGGCCTTTATGACGTAAACGTCGCGAATTATATTATCCCTTTAGCTCCCGCTGTTGTGCGGCAACAAATTTCTTTGGAATATGTTGTTCTAACAAGGTTCGGCGAATACAATACGTTTGCGTACTGTTGTTATTCGCTCATTTTGCGAGGAGCCTTACGGAACCCGAACAATAGGTCCGTGGTAACTCAATAGTTAGTAAATATGACTTTACACGAGCGTTCTTGGTTCGGTACAACGGGAAGACCAATAATTGTTCATTGATACTCGAAAAGTAAATTAATTCAAGAATTAAACAGTTGTTCAATATTTAAAACGCCGCATGTTTACCTAATGCTGTTGTTCGACAATAACGAATTACGTTTAAAAGTTTTGTACAACAAAATTATGGTAATAGTGCACGGTTGCACGCACGTTGTTATTCGCTCGCCTTGCGAGGAGCCTTATGGATCCGAGAAATAATTCGGAGCTAGCTCAGTGACTAAAAAACGTGACTTTCAGCCGAGCTTTCGGGATTCGATACCTCGCGGCGGCCAATAATTAATTATCGGCACTCGAAAAGTAAATTAATTCAGGACATAAAGAGTAAGAAGTCAGATTCTCACGTTAGTTTGGGATTCGTCGGCCTGAGCGCTTAGTATTTAAGTTTGTATAGTTATATTACTTTAATACTTTTATAAGTAACATTGCTTTAATGTTATATCGACACTGTATGCTAGAGCATAAGATGACGTCAGCTATTATCTGCACGCCCTAGCCAATGACATACATACACTGTTTTGAGGCTTTTAAACTACCTAGGTATGCGGTTTTTTGGAATTTCTTTAAACTCTACAAGCAGCAGTAGCTCAATGTCAGAAGCTATAAGACATCAAAGACGGCTAGTTCTGGCGAGCGTAAATACTATAGAGGTTCGATACGAGCGAAAATATAACAGTTCATGCATGAACAACCTAAAACACCACAAACTTTTTTTTATTGCTTGCAATTATCTTTAGATTTTCTCTACATAAACACCAAGCTTTGGCAGATATAAATAACAAAAATTTCTGAAAAACATCAATAAAACCTTTTTTAAAAAATAAAATGCGTTAACTTTATTTTGCGTGGAAATTTTTGACGTCATAGTGCAGTTAAGGTTCTTAACCTTCTCGCCGCATCATTTCTATAAAAGTATGATCAATTTCACGTAATCAGACGCGCCTCTAAGTCATATTACCTGCAGAATTGTAGAACCTGGAGATCGGAGTTTTGGTGGCTAAAACACATTATTGTTTACGGTCCCTGTCGTAAGTAAATAAATGCTTTCCTTACTGAACTAAAGCATTTAGAGAATTGTTTCACACTTGGTCTTTAATTTTTGTATTTTTGACAATATTTTTGAATATACAAATTTATGCCTTTTTGAGAAATACATTGTTTTTACAGTTTCATAAAAAATTCGAGAAACGTCGAAACAATAAAAAAGCAAAAATTCAGCAATAGTTACGGCACTATAGATTACAGCAGCCTTATAACTGCTTTGACGTGGTGCAGGGATACCGCAGTCGGTAGAGCGCTTTCTTGTGGATCTAAAATTGCAAGGTCGTAGGTTCTGTCCCACCCAGCCAAACTTTTGTAGTGGCTCCTTTTCACATCTCTTCGTCTTCAAGCTCGCATCGCTAGGTCTGATTGATAAAGGTTTACCAATTTTTCTATAATTGTTACTTGGTCTCTTTAAAAATATTTATATAGTCTCGGAAAAGCAGCGTAGTGGAAGAGGGTTTTAAACATGTCTTTGCAACTTCAGCATAACTGCTTATATAGAACCGACTAGTCAGTAGGTTATAGCAAATCCATTTAGTGTTATGGCGTTTTACGGAAAACATTTATTAAGACGATTTTCGCAATCTTGGTTTTTCATGCACCAAGAAGCTAGAAACAAAAACTGAAGCAATGAAAGCAAACAAATGGCACAGCTCTCTTCTATTATAATTCAAGGAATGCATTTAAAACAAACTGGTGATCGATGATTGATTCATAAAAAAACTTAAAGATAAATATATCAAGTGGCTGGCTTGACAGTTTCATTTAGGAATCTAAATTGTCTTGGTTAGTAAGATAAAGGAACATTTATCACCAGTAAGTGCAAATATTTTCAAAGATTGCCTTGGTAATGAAAAAGGTTGATTTACTATTTTCGACGATACAATACGTCTATTGCATGCTCTTATATATAAGTGGTTCAAACTTTGGTATTTCATAGATAGGTGGCTCCTGTCGGGAGTTAGCCTAGTCGCAGGTTGACTTTAATTTAGCATAAAACTAATCTATGATTCCTTTTTCAACTTAAAAGTCAAATTTTAGCACGCGTAGCTTGGTATGCTGTGCTATGAAAATTGCTAGAGATGTCAAGCTACCACTTAAAGATATATACAACCCCAGAGAGATTTAGCAAAACTCCATTTGCTATTAATATTAAGAGTGCATTGAAAAAAATTAGCAAAACTCCTTAATATTAAGAGTTCATGGAGAAAAGTAGCAAAACTCTATTTGCCATGAATACTAAGAGTGCATTGAGAAAATTAGCAAAACTCCATTTGCCATGAATACTAAGAGTGCACTGAGAAAATTAGCAAAACTCCATTTGCCATTTATACTAAGAGTGCATTGAGAAAATTAGCAAACATGTATTTGCCATTAATATTACGAGTGCATTGAGAAAATTAGCAAAACTCCATTTGCCATTAATACTAAGAGTGCATTGAGAAAATTTTCAAACATGTATTTGCCATTAATGTTAAGAGTGCATTGAGAAAACTAGCAAAACACTATTTGCTTTGAATACTAAGAGTGCATTGAGAAAATTAGCAAAACTCCACTTGCCATTAATACTAAGAATGCATTGAGAAAATTAGCAAAACTCTATTTGCTATAAATACTAAAAGTGCATTGAGAAAATTAGCAAAGCTCCATTTGCTATTAATACTAAGAGTGCTTTGAGAAAATTAGGAAACATGCATTTGCCATTAATATTAAGAGTGCATTGAGAAAACTAGCAAAACTCCATTTGCCATTAATACTAATAGTTCATTAAGAAAATTAGCAAAACACTATTTGCTATAAATACTAAAAGTGCATTGAGAAAATTAGCAAAGCTCCATCATTTGCAATTAATATTATGAGTCCATTGAGAAAATTAGCGAAACACCATTTTGCCATTAATATTAAGAGAGCGTTGAGAAAATTACTCTGTAATTGAGATTATTTTAAGACAGTTACTGACCAATTCAAGGGGTTCATTGAGCATTTTCTACACCTAATCATATTTTTCCTATAATTTTCAGTTTGAATTTCATGAATTCAGGATCGATATAAAAACAAGATTTGTGAAATGT
>JASANE010014253.1:0-16610 GCA_030248225.1 Trileptium ribeirensis
GTAAATTATTTACCTGAAGATAAATAATTATGTTTACACTATTCAATTGATGTAAAATTTATAGTATTATTATACTATTGGCAAAGCAGCATCTCATAATTAACATTTTTGACCCTAAATTAATGCTGATATCAATAGAAATATGCGTAAAATGAGTTAGGAAACACTGTGCACACGCCTGTAAACCATAAATACCCTTAAGTTGCAATTGTTTTGTATCCATCATACTGGCGACGCCCACTGTAATACTAAGAGCCGGATAGAGCTGTTGCACTGCAATGTAATCCTAATCGCGATCTATTAAATTTATCCGACACGTCCCCTAATATATAACAAAGATGATAAGTTCGGACAAATGGAAAGAATCACCTTCAACATAGATCTAAGTGTTAAAGCATTAGCCACTAGATTCATATTTACCGGCAAGTATGTGTGTGGATATATTTGTTAACGCAAAAACGTTGCTAATAATACGACGATATATGGATAAATAATAGAACTTATGTGTCGCAGTTCGACACAATGGTAAAAATTTCCGACTACTATAGAGAAATGGCGTATGAGCACATGGGCCTACACTAGCCATAGTATATATATACATATATATGAGCTGTCACTATACAAAAATTTGGAAATAAAACTAGGCTATCCGCAAGCTTTACGCCCATCAGTATTGTAACCGAGTTGATGCCCGCAGGATAACTACATCACAGGACCCAAGGCTTTAACTTGGCAGACTATGCAATTATAACTTGAAAAGATGCAGGAAGGAAAATCCACCAGACAAACATATATGGGTGACTTCACACAAAATCTTGCGAATTTATGTAAATAGTGGAAAGACGATGCGAAAAGTAATTGGCTGTAGTCACTGAAAATACGTGGTTGTTCAGGGGTAATATGCCTACACACTAGGGGCATTAACATTAGTCAGTAAACTAAGTTTAGTAACATAATTTTTATTACTGTATGTGCAAACCACACTATCATGCGTTCAATAGTCCAGGCAACAATATTGCAGTGATTCATTATATAAATCATATAGGGTAATTATATAAAGAATAGTTGATAAAGAAACAGAAACAGAATCAATCCTATCGCGTAGTCATTCCAAACGTAGGACTTAAAGTGCTTGCTCAGCATATATATATAATGCGTTAGTCGCCTAATGAAACCATAGGATCAATAATAACATATAGACGTATTTTTAAGTGCCGAGTAACAAAGGTATTACAGCAAATCCAAAGTAAACAGCTTTGTCTTTAAGCACGTTGCGCTTATATTGATATTTGTGGTAATAATAGAGGACAAAACAGTAGTTGGTTATACCAACCACTAATTTAGCCCAGATAATAAAAATTTGTTGTTGATCCATGAACTACGTATGCAAAGGTATGTATATAAATATGTACAAAATTTTACACGAATCCAATATTTTCTGGTAACACGTCACAAAACGGCTCACAAGAGCTAAGAAATATACATAGGTAAATCGTATATATATACTTAAAATACATACCATATCAAATGTATTAATAAAGTGACGGTATGCATATATACAAAAATATAAAGCTGCAATTATAGCTATAGTTAATTACCTAGAGTCTGTTTAAAATATCAAACAAATGGTCGAAAGTGAAAAATAAGTGGGCATTCCATTTATAGTGATAAACGAGCCTGGATCAATTGAACTATTAAGTAATGTAATATGGTTTAATGAATATACATACATACGCGGTACGTCATAGGTGCTGCGTGCACGTATCATAATCAAATGTTATACTGCGATTTCACATAAACACAATTTTTCGTTATTATTGTTGATATATTAAGTACCCAAAATTAGTTTCTTTAAATATAAAGGATTGCTATAATAAACCGAAACATAGCCAATTAATACAAAAAAATTATACATAAATTGGTGTCCTTCTGCATTGCGTCTCCATGTCCAACTAAATACACAGAGGTAGATACATAAAGCACTGTGCAAGAATTTGCTTAGATAGTCATGCCAATATATCATTACGTACGACCACATAATACACACCCTCGCATACACAGACCCAGTCTATTGTTATGCGGGCGGTAGACAGTAAACACATTACAACCCATATTTAGCCACCAAAAATTTGACTTTTGCTCAGTTTTGATGAAGAAATATAGCATTATTGACAGCAAAGTGTCATATGATTTTCAGGAACTGTATGTGGTTAACGTCACATGTGAAACGATTAAACAATATTAGAAACTCAGAACCAGTGAAAATAGTTTCAGATTTACTCATTCAAACATGGTAAAAAGACAGTGTCATATGTATTAGCAAAATAAGCTATCCTATACGTCAACATATATGTATAGCGAAGCGGTATAGCGATAAAACATGATTTAAAAAAACTGACTTTAAAATCAGTGGTTACATAAGATAACGCTCGTTCAAATACTAACAAATACTGTGACCAAGTGTGAACGCAATAGCAAGACCTGAGACCTGGCCCCCGTATTTGCATTATACAAAAATAACATTTTTCACTTTTACAGCATAGTATTTACATCTGGACCACTGTACACGACCGAGCTATTACTGGTGGCAAATGGGAAATTAAATGGAGTTGTATTTCGTCTACAATACCATGTAAAATGGGAACCAGAGCGTTACAAGAAGGATGACGTAACGACTACATTGGTCACGTTACGTAAACTCGTTTTAGACGCAATAAAGTAATATCCAATCATTCACAGCGACCCAGATTTATTAAAATTATACACTTACAATATCAGCGATTCGATCCTTGTCGACTTATCCTCCGGTCTTGACGTGCCACTTTCACAGCGACGGAACGTATTAAGACTACAATAAAGTGCCACGCATTAGCATATACAAGTGCGTATAATAAAATAGCAATAAGTATGTTATTATTAAGACTTAACCATAAACAATAACACCGCATATTTTTTTGTATTAAAACTAATATTACTCAAGAGCAAATTCTTTTTCGTCAAAAACAATTACTGATTACGATTTTTTTTAGTACCAGCATTCCCTATGATTGACCAGGAAAATAACCAGTGTTCGATACTAACAAAGTGACGCAAAAATCCGAAAACAAATTTACCACCGTTTTATAGTACCGAATCTCCTTGCGTATGTCATAATTTTATAAATTATGTCTAATTTTGTAGACCAATAATGCACCTTTGCACCGCTCTTGATGTCACGGCCTTGCTACGCATGTTCTTAACATTATAATTTCTATAAATCCACTCAAATTTGATATTAGTGAGATTTCTCCAAAGACCACTTGTAACTTCTATTTCCTTGAATCCACCATCGATCGTCCAGCCTATTTCGAGGATCTATTCATAATTCAACCCATGATGAGTAAGATGTAAAATACCATGCGCATGCAAGTTTAGCTCGACCTTGCAGCAGCAGCCTACATGACCTGGCTCATGTAATTTCTTATAAATATTAAGGAACGTTCTATTACTGACTCACTTTATCAAGGCTATGATGTTTTACAGTAATTGAATTTTTAAATCGAACGTTAAGAAATTCACCAGTCCCACAGACCCATCTCAAGAGCACTACAAGTTTGTTACCAACGCTTGATAACTTAATTTGTATATAAATATTTCAGCTGTCGGTGCTTCGCATTAGGACAGATCCTAGCTACACTACATTAATGACAAACGATACGAGCAAAAACTTTTATAGAAATAATAAAAATAAACTACATTGCTACCCTATTGTTGGAGACGAGAGAGCACTACTAAACGTTTTTTCTAATTTAAAGCAGAGCAAGTCATCTTTAGTTAGCTACTTGCCAACATGCAGAAAATTAACGACTGGCGGTATAAAAAAACTAACAGGATTAAGATTATATTTTAATTCAAAACATGTAGGTAACCTATAGAGCGCACGTTTTACGACACATTATAAGGGGTAACCTCGGCGGGTCCAAGGTTTTATTGTTTTGATGGTATATGCCAACCTAGCTGTAATATAATCCTCATTACAGTTTCAAGAACAACAATAGTGTTAGAACGGCTTAATTTTAGAGCAATACAATACAGTTTTTTAACTTTGCATCTATTTAAGACTTAGAATAGGTTGCGCAATATACTTCAAATTTTGAAGAACATGTTAGCATATTCACTCGTTAGTGGATAACATAGTTAGCACATTTTTCAATAAGAGCGCCACTGATTCCAGCATTTACTGCTCGAAATTAAATAAAAAATTTAAAATGTTTGTAATGTTTTTCACTAATTGCATATTACAGCTATTAATCTCCGCAATTACACCGTATTATAGACAAATATCGCAGATATATAAGAGGTGAGTTTGATGACCCAAATGTTTCGGCGCAGCAGTAGTTACGAGGCTTCTAGACAGGGCGTGTAAGTAAAACTACTACAATTTACAGCTCTACTTTATTAAACTTTTAAAAAAAAGTTGTTGTAGAAGCGGAAGAGTAAACCTGGATTATGCGGGTATGTGGCTCGTGCCCTAACTCCTGCGTTATGAACGATCTGTTGCTCAGTCAATTAAAAACACTCGCGCAAACGCACGCACCATGACAACCTCGACTAATGTATATTTTCACAGTGTACTCTGTATCAAACGTTTTATACCAAGTGAAAAATGGTTTAATCGTTGATATGTGTTTTCCTATTAATAAATTTGGTGCAATTAATTTTGTTTCTTTTGCGTTTATAAATAATTTTTGAAATTTAAGCAAATTCTACTTTGAAAATTTAGCGTTTGTTTCTGACATACATGTTGTTTAATAGCAGCTTATTGAGTATCAGCCTAATGTATTTCCAATTCGTATGTTAAAAAAATTATAGTTTAAAATGTCAATTTTTAGAATGATAATCTAGTTGTAATATTACAAAAATCGAGCTATTTTAAAAACAGTACATTTTATTAGTCATGCTAGCAGTCAGAGTTATTTTTGTGAATGAGACCAGTTTTTTTAAATAAAAACTTTTTATGTTTATTAATACACTATTAGTGATAATACAATACAGAGGCACCTCGGTTGTCGAAATCCTGGCTACCATAGAAATTCGACTTTAATTCATCTTATTTTTTAAAGCGAAATCCAAAAGAAAAACAAAAAGTAAAAATAGGAGAGAAATCCTAGAACTATGACTCTGTAATAAAGATAGCTACATTTTAGCCGCTACAACGTATGACTAAGAACCAATGGAAATTATTTTACATAGCCATAATCCCACAGTTTCATTGGACTCATGGATCGTCTAAAATAGTAAATAGTACAATTAGGTCTCGATTAGGTAAGATACAATTATAAGTTGTCCATCTTTTCCATAAGGCTGTGAAGTTAATGCAATATTCAGATATGTATTTTCTCATATATAGTACTTTAAATGATCGTTGGTTGTTGGAAATAGGTGAAATTTAATTGTATGAAATTGTAGTTTAACAACGTAAAACAGATTTTTTTAACAGCCGTCAGGTTATGCCTTTGCTTTCAACATTTATCAGACCGAACGTAGTACACCGTGTTAGGGAATAGGTATAGCCATAGAGTTGCCGACACCACTTCCGCTGTTAAGTGGTTAAATAACTCTGACATTTTAAATAGATGGTTCTTCTATGAGTTCAATTTTTAGTTTCCGTATAAATTGGGAACGCCAGTTTACTACTGTGAAACATTTCTTTAAGAAAAATAGTTTCCATTCTGCCTGCCTATAAATCTCAGCCAAAGATTACTTTCCTTCAGGGCTTGTTAACTAAAACTTATGCTGGGGCCGTTGTGCTGAAGGACGCAGTTTTTCAATAAAAACCAGATCAATGAAATGTATGAATTAATTATCTTTAGCTAAAATAATTCGTTTCAGAAGCAAATAGCATTTGATATTTCAAAATAACTGTTGGACAAGGTACTGCTGCTGCTGTTAAATGGCTGGGTTATTTTGCTAATATGTTTTGTCAAGCTCGGTACGAAGAAGCTGCAGCTTCTGCGGTGGCGAGCATTATCATCATAAATAAATACAAGAAATTCAAGTCACTTCTAAACTGATACCGATTTCACTATAATGCCATATCGAACGGGTATGGTCAGTTGACTTTCAAAACTACCTAGTAATACGATAAACTCGTTAGAAAGAGAGTGCCATAAGCTTCCGAGAAAACCCATTAGGGTGTCGTTTTAACGAGTTTATATACAGCATCATTGCATGTCTGACAAAAGCTTCACACTAACACAGCTACAGTGGGTAAATTAGTCATTGCTGTCACCCAGACATTTCAGTCTAACGTTTTAAATATTGCAATTTTATCTCAACGGTTGGGCGGGTTGCCAGTGGGACCTCCATCAAACCAAATCTGTTGTAACTTCTCCTAAAATCGGAAATACCGGTAACACATTAACGCTGACATAAATGAAACCATTAAAAGATTTTTTGATTGGATGGTTATTCACTACATGTAGAGGTCCTCAGGCAAGATAGCATATTTGTTTCTTAATACACAAATTTAGCAAAAGACTCGTAGAAAGGCAAAATGTGACAAAATTTTTAAGACACTGAGGTTACACTAAGAAGTGGGAAAGGATACTGTGCCTAGCACGCAATAAGATTTATCGCAAAACTCAAAAGTCCGGGAAAATGAGCTTACAATCAACCATCCTATAAAAATATAGCGGCAGGCATAATGCTTTACTTCAAATAGCCATACATGCTTACAGTTGGAGATGAGGATTATCCGGACTAACCTATCCCTCCTAGCAGATAGCATGACCCTAACTTAAGCCTCGCCAACTCATTTTTTTCCAAAAGAAACTGGGCAAAGTTTATTGACCGATCTTGGTATCACGCAAATAGTTTCTAAGTGATGAATTTATTAATTCAAATCTCACCACAACGCACTAACACCAAGAATTTTGTAATTAGCAAGACTGTTCCGAGCTTCCACGGAGATCTCAGTTATCGTCATGTAATTTATCGAGTATGTACATTAACTTCAAGTAAATAATATAAGACTCCGCTACTTACTATAGTTGAGAAGAATTTTCGTAGCAGAAACCACGTCTTGACTTTTAGCTAAATTTTTTAAGCTTGCCACACGGTTGTTTAAAGCTTAATATGACCTCTTTTCTGGTGAAGATTTAACTCAGAAGGAAGCATATCTGATATAGTGCCATCACTTAAAATATTACACGTCATAGGCTCCGATATAACTGATTAACTAGTTAGTGCAGTTTACCACTCGTAAGATAGCTTTAAATTACCGCCCTCAAAAAGGATCAATACGTAGAATCTTTACAGCTCTTGAAGAAGCTGGCAAGGTTTTTCCTCTACAAAACTAGAAAGTAGATACTATGAGTATTTATGAGAAGGCACGAGACCAGCGTACACAGAATCAGTCATGCCACTATTTTACGTACTTGTTTAACTACAGTAAGACCACAGCACTTTGGAACCGCCGTGCACAGTTATACCACAACTAAGAGGCGATAAAGTTCGAAATAATACAGAAGAACTAAACTTTATAGTAAGAACTGAACTTTATATAAGAACTACAACATCAAGATTAAAGCCTAAACTTCAGTAAGCATAAACTGAAATTACTCGTAGCCATAACAAAACGCACAAGAGAAAACCGTCGATTTTAGATTACGCTATTACGTACAGGGTAGAAGGTGGTAATAATAGATTTATTAGAACACGAATTTTATCGAAGACAAAATAAAACTAATTATTTTAACATTACGCGAAATATCAACGCTTTAATATAAAAATGCATATGGCAGATTAGCTACAAGGACATGGGAATTCTTGTGAACTATTAATTTTATTTGGGGGGGCGAGGTTGGCTTTTCAACAAGTATAATGCGATCCCTAGTGCGTTTGTCCTGGTGAGGTTACGACAGGGTATAGAACAAGTAACAATTCCTACGTAATGATTCAAAAATTACATAGATAAAAAAATTCTGCTCACCCTAAAGATTACATTGGCGCCCGTCGTTTAGTTTCACCAACCAAGCGCACCTTTTTCTCGACTGCTGTGCAACTACAAATTACAATAAAAAATAATCATAAGTATACCATCTCGAGTCGGGTAATATCATCTATTTTAAATAGCAGTGATTCGCCGTATTTTTCATATATTGTTAATATAGGCCGACCCTACAGTTGTGTGGTTACATTTTAAATTCCGTCTGTGTGTGTGATCGGCCATTCGGGAACGACTTAGCCGATTTTCGTGATCTTGAGTCGAACCGGCATAATCTAATTACCGTGTACATCCCTGAGAGTTTGTGATTTGGGGTCTGGTTCCGGGATCATGGGTCAAAATGCGGGCTTTTGCCCCATTTTAGCACCCTTCACGGAAGCAAGGTTATTTTTATCTTAACTTTCGAATTTTTTCTCTGGATGGTTTTATTTCATAGTAAAATGATAAATGCCGATGACACTTTTTTGTTTTTAATTATGGCTCCGGTTCTGGAATTATGGGGTTTGAGATACGGGGGTTTGGCGCCCCAATGGTTCCTCGACCCAAAATTTGAAAATTTGTTTGGCGTCTTGGGTGGCTGATAAGTTTTACCTGGAGGCTTTCGGGCATGGGAAACTCATTGCCGATGCTGGTTTTGCTCCGTAACCCATGGGTACGGACGGGCGTATGACGCCCCATGTATCTGGTCTGATTTCAAAATGAGGGTTTTTAACCTCATTTTAGTACTCTTCACGGACGCAAAGTTATTTTTATCTTAACTTTCGAATTTTTTTTCTCTAGATGGTTTTATTTCGTAGTAAAACGATAAATGCCGATTCCTCTTTTTTTGTTTTTCGATTAAGGCTCCGGTTCTATAGTTATGGGGTTTGAGTATGTCACCCTCATGGATTCTCGACCCAAAGTTAGAAAATTTGTTCTGACGTTCTGGGCGGTTGAAAAGTTTCACTTGGAGGTTTTCGGGCATGCTGATTTCATTGCAGATATTGGTTTTACTCTGTGACATATGGTTTCATGGGTACGAGGGTATGACCTTGGTTCGGGATCAGAGGTCAAAATGAGGGTGTTTTACCCATTTTAGTACCCTTCACGGAAGCAAGGTTATTTTCATCTTAACTTTAGAATTTTTTTCTCTGGTTGGTTTTATTTCTCATTGCCGGTGTTGATTTTGTTCTGCATCCCATGGGACGGGGGTATGGCGCCCCGATCAACCGAAAATTCCCATTTTTATTGTGTCGTCCTGGGAGGCTGATAGCTTGGGCTTGGGGTGTTATCGGGAATGTGAAACTTATTGCCGGTGTTAGTTTTGTTCTAACTTATGCGGAAATGTGTGATATCCACATATAGCATATCGATGTATTCTATCGAGAGCTGATTGGCTCTGCATGAAAAAGGCGTAGGTGTACATATGCTTGACTACGTTCTGCAATCTCGATAAAGTTACCAGGCTTGTCCAAAGTGGGGGGGCGGTATTTTGGGCTGCCCCCCGGCAAAACGGAGGTACCTCCCGGCTCTTAAATCCAGGCAAAAATTCGGCTACCCCCCCCGCTCAAAGCCCACTGCTGAGAAAAATTAACGTCTAAACGCGACAAAATCCGGCAAAAAAATTGGCCCCCCCCGGTAAAATCCGGCACCCCCCGGCTCAGGCCCCCGGCTATAATTTTAGAGGTTTGAACTAGTCAGGTTACTAGTATATTTATTGGTGCTGGTTTTGCTCCGTGACCCATGGTCTATTTTAGTACCCTTCACGGAAGCAAGCTTATTTTTATGTTAACTTTCGAGAAAAGAAGCAAGGTTATTTTTATCTTAACTTTCGATTTTTTCTGGTTTGTTTTATTTCATAGTAAAATGATAAATGCCAATGCCTATTTTTGTTTTTGGATTAAGGTTCCGGTTCTGGAGTTATGGGGTTTGAAGTATAAAACCGTCGTGGTTCTTCGACCCAAAATTCGAAAATTTGGTCTGACGTCCTGGGCGGCTGAAAAGTGTGACTTGGGGGTTTTCCGGCATGGGAAACTCATTGCCGGTGTTGGTTTTACGCTGCGACCCATGGTTCCATGGGTTGGGGGTATGGTGCCCACATGGTTCGGGGTCAGAGGTCAAAATGGGGGTTTTTTACCCCATTTTAGTACGCTTTACGGAAGCAAGGTTATTTTATCTAAACTTTCGAATTTTTTTCTATGGTATGTTTTGTTTCATAGTAAAATGATAAAGGCTGATGACTATTTTTTGTTTTTCGATTAAGGCCCCGGTTCGGGAGTTATGGAGTATGAGCTATGCCACCCTCGTGGTTCATCGACCCAAAATTCCTAATTTTACTATTACGTCCTCTTATGTTGATGATAGCTTGTACTTGGGGTTTTTGGGGCATGGGTAACTTTTTACCGATGTTAGTTTTGTTCTAACTTGTGCGGTATTCAAAGTGTAATATCCACGTGTAGCATATCGACGTATGCTACGGAGAGCTTATAGCGCGGTGGTTAGCGCTATCCGAATGAAGAAAAAAGGCAGTTTATTACAATTATCACTCAGCTTATATACACAAAACTATTTTGATTAGAGTTGGCTAAACGTATTCCTTCAAACTGGTTTCGCGGTTACCTAGCTTCTGACAAATAACCTTCATTAAATATGCAAAGTTCACAAAGCTAACTCTACAATGCTCCCCTCTATGCTCCCGGATGAAGATCACCTGGCGTTGGAGTACCAGTCGGGGAATCGGACCACCTGGCCCAAGCGCGTGGTCCGGACTGCCTGTGTCGTCTTTGGCATTGTCAGTGTTGAGTACTTCTGATCGCCCACTGCTTTTACTTTGACCGGATGATTAATTTTGGATTGATCGTTTTCCACGAATGCCGGTTTAAGGCGATCGATTGAAACTTTGTCAGGTTTACCAGCGATGATGATGGTGAAGTATTTGTCGCCACTATTGAGAACATGGAAAGGACAATTGTAGGGCGCTTGCAGATATCTGCGAACGGCATCGACTCTAACCCAGACAAACTCGGATTGGGCCAATTCCGCTGGGATAAAGCTCGGTCGTTCGTTGTGGTTGGCCTCGTCCGCGACATGATAGTGCGTAGTTGGTCCAGGAACGATGTAGGATCCGGAATCGTTTTGTTGTCGCTCTTGGTAACTGTTTCACCCGGAAGCCGGACATTAGTTCCATACAGGATTTCGAATGGGGTAGCTTTAATATCCTCGTTGAGGGACGACCGTATACCGAGCAGGACTAAAGGCAGACATTCGGTCCACTGCTGGCTTTCTGTGTGTACTTTGATGTGTTGCCGGTGGAAACGCTTTACCAGTCCGTTTGCGATAGGATGGTAGGATATCGTCGTGAAGTGGCGTACTCCGAGCCGTTGTGGTTGGCCTCATCCGCGACATGGTAGTGCGTAGTTGGTACAGGAACGATGTAGTATCCCGAATCATTTTGTTGTCGCTCTTGGTAACTATTTCACCCGGAAGCCGGACATTAGTTCTATACAGGATTTCGAATGGGGTAGCTTTAATATCCTCCTTGAGGGACGACCGTATACCGAGCAGGACTAAAGGCAGACATTTGGTCCACTGCTGGCTTTCTGGGTGTCCTTTGATGTGTTGCCGGTGGAAACGCTTTACCAGTCCGTTTGCGATAGGACGGTACGATGTCGTCGTGAAGTGGCGTACTCCGAGCAGTTTCGTTAGTTCTTTAAAGCGCGACGACTGGAACTGTCGCTCACGATATGTGATGAAAGACGGCACACCAAATCGTGCGATCCATCAGGAAAGTATCGCTTGAGGTACCGTTTCCGCGGTGATGTTTAAAATAGGTATTGCTTCAGGCCAGCGGCCGAATCGGTCAGTGATGATCAGCAAGAAGGATTGTCCGTTTGAAGGCGGCAATGGACCCACTATGTCGACATGGATATGATCGAATCGTCGATCGGGTATATCAAACCTTCCAGGCGGAGCGACCGTATGTCGATGGATCTTTGTTCGTTGACATACCATGTACCATGCACGTGTGGGCCCAATATCGGACGTCTTTATTGATGCCTGGCCAAACGAACTGTTCGGTGACTAGATGTACCGAGGCGCGTCTTCCGGCATGAGACAACGAATTTAGGCTCTCGAATGCCGTGCGCCGGAATTTTTCGGGGAGAAAAGGACGTGTTGTGCCAGTTGAGGTGTCGCAGAGGACCGGGTGTTCGCACATCGGGATGGGTAGCCACTTTAATTGCAGTGAAATGTTGGTGCTTCCTATGATGTTCTTTTCTGCAGCTTGTGCATCAGCCAGTTGTTGATAGTTGATAACAATGGAAGATGAATTGATCCCGGACAGGGCATCAGCAGCATGGTTGTCTTTCCCGCTGATGTGCCGATTATAGTCGGTAAATTCTGCAATGAATGAGAAGTGTCGGATCTCGCGCTGTGACTGCCGCTCTGACCGAGTTCGCAGGGCGTAAATTCTGCAATGAATGAGAGGCGTCGGATCTCGCGCTGTGCCTGCCGCTCTCACCGAGTTCGCTGGGGCTTGTGGTCTGTTAGAATGTGAAAAGGGCGACCTTCGATGAAATAACGAAAATGTCTAATTAAAGAGTAGACCGCCAACAATTGCCTGCCAAATGTGCTGTATCGACTTTCGGCTAGGGTCAACTACTTGGAGAAAAAGGACAGTGGTTCCTTTTGCTGTTGTAGTACGGCTCCCGTTGCTTAGTCTGAGGCGTCGACTAGTATATTGAGGGACGCGTATTAAGCGGATGCATGAGTAAGGTTGCTTTGACCAGGGCTGCTTTGCAAGCTTCTTCGAATGCTCCCTTTGTTGCCTCGGTACATTGCAAGGATTTAACTATCTTGTATTCACGTATCATTGCTGTCAGCGGCCTGGTTACTTCTGCGCATCGTGAGATGAAGCGATATTAGAAGTTGATCATACCGAGAAATTCTTGGAGTTTCTGCTTGGCTTCAGGAAGCGGGAAGTCTCGGATGGCTTGCACCTTTGATTCTGTGGGCCGTATTCCGCTGTTATGGACTTGATGACCAAGGAATTGTAAGGAATTTACCCCGAGCGTGCATTTTTGAGGGTTAATTTATATACCGTTTTCGTCCAGACGCTTGAACAACGCTTCGACGTGGTTGCGGTGTTCGCCGTCGTTTGCGCTTGCCACAAGGACGTAAGCGTAACAAAAATGGAAACCTCGAATGATTTGATCGATGAACCGTTGGGCCGTCTGCGCGGCGTTGCGGAGTCCGAACGGCATCCTAATGAATTCGAAGAGACCGAAAGGCGTGGCCACCGCAGTTTTGGGAACGTCTTGTTCGGCTACCGTGGTTTGATGATATGCTCGGACCAAGTCTATTTTGGAAAAAACCGTTTTGGCGCTCCAGTGTTGTCATGAAATCCTGGACATGTGGTATCGGATAGCGATCCGGTACGGTTGCATTGTTGATGACACGGTAATCCCCACAGGGCCTCCAATCACCGTTTGATCACGCCGCCTCAATCCTTCCAAGTTGAAAGCAGCTTGGCGACGGTCTAATTACGCCGAGCTCCAACATGTGATCGAATTTTTCCCTTGCTGCTTTCAACTTGGAAGGATTGAGGCGGCATTGGATCGGAGGACCCCATGTTTCAATGTGATGGCAGGCATCGTGGCGCACCTTTGACGTGAAGGCTGTTGAAGTCGTGATTCGTGGGAATTTTCTGAGGATTTGTTCGAACTGGGGTGTTGAATCGGCCACAAAGACTGACAGCTTGAGTGACTCGATTTGCGCCATTGTCCCTTGAGCCGAACGACATGTGACATCGTGTAGCTTGCATCGGCGAAGATCAGGGATGAGATCGAGGTGGGCGAGGAAGTCCGCGCCGCCGATGATTGATTGATGTCAGCGATGACGAAGACCCATTGAAGAACTCGGTTGATACCCAAATCTAGGGTAAGGGATCGTTGGCCATACGTCTTGATAGTAGAATTGTTCTCGGCTTGAAGAGGGGGCGTCTGGTAAGGAAGGCGTCGATCGCTTGTTGAGGCTTTGAGGATACTGACCTGGGCATCTGTGTCAACGAGGAATCTATGCCCCGGTTTTCGGTCCACGACAAAGAATAATCCGTTGTTGACGCCTGCGAGAGCACTCGTCGTGGTTAGTGTCCCGCTATCCATTTTCCCGCCTGCTTGCACGACGCACGATACTTCCTCGCCCCTTGTCGAGTGGTACCAGCACAGGCTATTGTCACGGCTCGGTTGCGGGCGGCCACCGGACTTGCTACGACGTCGAAGACGATATGAGCTGATGCGCGATTGATTTCGGGAATACCTTCGGTCCACAGTAAGAGTTGATACCAGCTGTCGAAGCTGACGAGCTTCTGATCGGCGAGACTTGACCTCGCTTGAAACTGAATCGGCTGGTGCGAGGGCCGTCACCGTTGAGGTTGTGGAAGCCACCTCCATAACATTGCTGCGGATTCGAGCGTCGGGCTTTCGGAGGCCGCGACAACGACTTGAACGTGCGTTGGGAGTTGCTGCAGGAACAGCTGTCTCAGGATAGAATAATCGAGTGTCGATTGTTGAGCGCCTAGCAATTGTCGCATAAGGCGGAGAAGCTGGCTCGGTTTGCGGTCGTTCAACTCTTCTGCGGTGAGCAGTTGTAGTCGCCGTTGCATGGACGCCAACAGACGCTTGACCAATTGTTCCCGAAGCACGTCGTAAGGGTTTTTTATCGGTGCATTCATTAGCAAGTCCCGGACTTCCGTCGTATGCTCCAGAGAAAGGGATCCTATAAAGTAGTAGAATTTCGTCTGTTGTGTGACGATACCTCGAGTGGCAAACTCCGCTTCGACTTGGGCAAACCACAACTCCGGATCTATTGGCCAAAACGGGGGTAGCTTAATCGAGGCACCTGCTACAAGACCGGAATTGTGACCTTCGGAATTTGTATTGGTTCGACTTGCTGCATTGTTAATAACCTTGCTTTTAAAGCAATATCAGCGTTTTTATCAGTCTTCAGACAATTTTCAGTATGATCAATCTTCAATCGATGCGATTGCGCATGACTGTTTTAAAACATTTTTCTAATAATCGTAATATATCTTCAATTTCTTACCCAACCATTGCACAAACGCTTGTTTGGAATTCGTTTCGATTACGGGTGGTGTTGGGACTAGGTGGACTCACAGCGGCCTTCGATTCGAAATGCGTTTGATAAACTTCGCCAACCAATAAAACGTGTCGATTGTCGGCGTGTTGATGATTGATCACCGTACCTGCAGCCGATTGTTGAAACCGTCACCGATCGATAATGTTGCGAGAACTGTCTCGAACCACTAACAAATTCGTTGTCACTGTCGAAACGTCGGGTTCACCAATATAGCGCGGTGGTTAGCGCCTTTCGAATGAAGACAAAAGGCAGTTTATTACAACTATGACTCAGCTTATATACACAAAACTATTTTGATTAGAGTTAGCTAAACTTATTCCTTCAAACCGGTTTCCTAGTTATCTAGCTTCTGACAAATAACCTTAATTAAATATGCAAGGTTCACAAAGCTAACTCTACAAGCTCATTGGCTGTGTACGCAAAACGCGTAGGTGTACCTATTCTTCACTACGTTCTGTAATCTCGATAGAATTACTAGTTATACATTATAACCGCGTAGGTTCTCTTGCGTTACATCTACAATGGATAACTGTTGTCACTTCAAAATCTTTTACTTTGACGGCGAACTCTAAAGCTCTAAAATATTTGTTAGCTATACTTCAAAATAAGCGATTGCCTTGCGGCTGGCTAAGAGAAACATGACGACGAACGTAGTAAACTAACCCGCAGTAGTTTACTTGTACGTTCGATTTTTATGAAATGTTCTCATTATATTAATATTCTATTGTGTGTTACAAGTTTAACTTTTCATACTTAACACTGTTTTTGTTGGAGATATGCGTTGTGTTACTGGCATTCATTCAAGTCAGTGTATATCTGCAAATTGTAACAGCGGTAGATAGTGAGTTTCACACAATAACATTATGCTGTAACACTGTTTGTTAAGCGTGTCCGGAGGCGTAAGCTCTGTAATGCCGACTTCTTCGGTCGCGATCAAATGTGGCGTGTCCCGATATCAGTCAGAAGCAAGCAAGATTGAACATTTACGGGCCGCCGTAGTGCATGCTATGTCAAACTTGCTCGCTGCGAATATCGATTCCGGTTTGGTACACGCAATCGGTGAGTATTCCATGTTTCTCGTGTGTGCTAATTTATCGTGGCAAGCATGAGTCTTTTCATCTTTCATTTTTTTGCCGATGAATCCACAGGTCTATAACGTGTGTCTTATGGACGATAAAACTCTACACGTAGTGATATTGCAAAGAATGATTTTAAAAAGGCTGGTATGTCTCATTCATTTGGATGGATTTTGGTATTACTTCATATAAGGTTAAATCAGTCGAACAATACTTAATAATTACCTGTTTTGGTCACCGGTGTTTTATGCTAATAATGATTACAAATTTTATTTCTGAAATTGTACGCTGGATTTGGTTTTGTTGTGAACACTGTGACAGCAAACTCTCATACGTATTTTGCTACGCTGTCCTGTCAGTCCCCCGAAAGGTCTGAGAGAGGGGGAAAATCAGGGTCACCCATGTTCATTCTC
>JASANE010014254.1:0-14388 GCA_030248225.1 Trileptium ribeirensis
ATGGTCTACTTCGTTCAGTTACATATACTCGAGCACTAGGGAGGAGGTCAGAGCCTCTGACGGAGGGGGGTACGAGCCTTGGGAAAGTAATAATTTTTGTCTCCCTGTGAGTATGTATGACTTAGTAATATGTGATAGACAGGTTGCCATTGCTGTTCTAATGATAGTTATATAATCGTGTGTTGGAGTAAAAGGCAACAAGCAGGTTCAAAGCTTATCTCCTTTTTAAAGTGTATGATTTTTACCCAAACAAACTACGAATTACCTATATTTTAGAAATTAGTTTGTAACACGCCAAACTTATTGGGTAGCTAGCACACTTTGGCATCTCCTAGCTGGCTGGGGCTACAGTGTAAAATTTTCCAGCATAATACATGGCAAAACAGCACAGGGGCTTTGCGCCATTAGTAAATCCCGCTACCATATTCAAAATTTCGGCATCGCAGGATAAAAATTAAGCTAAACAATCTTAGATATATCAAAAATTGGTTGAGTTATAGCCGTTCACAGGTGGTTTTGGCAAAAGATGAGCGCGAGGAGTTTTAAAGAATTATTTTTTAAAAAAATTTATTTAAAAAAAAAAACAACGCTACGTTATTATAAAGGCGCCGGCAAGCGGGTAAGGAAAAACCCGATCAGAAAATTTACACCAGTTGACTAGACGACCAGATAAGCGAACGGGGGACAATTTGTGCGGGGAAGGGAACGATTGGTTCTTAGATGGGAATTACATCATTATTCCTCCGCCGAACACAATTCACTTAACATTTGGCTCCGTAAACATAATCATATTACATATGTTTTATACTTACATAAAATGGCTTCTTTTTGTCACAGCCGTCAGGCTGTGACATTGATTTCACCTTTTGTCAGAGTGTGCATTACAGCTTTGGTTGCACTGCACTGCACGTATCTGTTATAGTCAAAGCCTTTTCAGATCCGACCGCTGGAGTCTGCATGCCAGGCAAAAATGGCATGCAGCAAACGTGTCGGATTTGTTGACTACAATTGAGATGAAAACATTTAGGAATTCCGAGAATTGATGACATCGAAAATTATATTATCAACTTTACCAGGTCTGAATTCATTCTTGCTATTTCATAGACAGCATATTCGCAAACGCTGAAGTCAAATAATTTGACATGTTTCAAAAACCATATATTATGCTGAACCGTCGTAAAGTTTATATTTAAATAACTATATGTAGTCCAGGCGCATAAATTCTATTGTTAATAGCAATATGACTGCTGTGACATTCTTCTTTTAAGAAGAAAACTTTTTTGTTTTCAAACGAAAGTTCTTGACACATAATATGTGTTTCCGACAGGGTAGCTTGTCCAAAATGAACTTGCTACACTGACCATTGCCATAATAACGAACATAAATATTATGTCGGAATCGGTGAAAATTAATTGAAAGCAATCAGTTGAACAAAAATAAAATTTAACGAAGAAGCAGAAAATGACAATGCAGATGCAGGCTGTGTAGTATGACTGTTGAGTTAACATTATAAGAATAGGTTGTAAATACCGTTGGTTTTAGTGAGACTGAGTTTTTATATTGAGAAGCAAATTTCTCACGGAAGTGCAAAGGCACGGAACATGAAAAACCAACACACAAATGTGATGTGATAAAACGTCATACTTTATGGTTGACTTAAGAAAACATTATTTTTACCCACCTTACACGAGATACTACCTTTGAGGAACATATGCACTTCAACAAGGTCGAAGTGTATGGCCATTAAACCAGTGCCTACTTCGTAAACCATTTTTGTTCCATAGTACAACAAGCTCAGAGTTCATGAAAATAGGTACAGGTTCGAGATAATCCCAGGGTATTTTAAAATACTTTTTTACCCCATTGAGCACAAGATGCCCTGCACACACGCAGCTAGATAGCTGCTAAACCGGAGCATAGCAGAAGGCAGATTGTAATGTGTACAAGGATTACATATCTAAGCGACACGCTAGCAGAACATCAAAGTTAAGCTTTAAAATTTTTTTCTACTGAAGGTCCGACAAAACACGGAACAATATAAGATCTCCCATATGTCCATTCAACCAATCCTGCTTGTCCCCAACCCCTGTCGTACTGCCTTTGCTGGGCAGTGCTGGGTCCGTTTGACTGATCAAACGAAGAGAAACTCACCCAGACGTGAATACGCTATATCGTATAGGGGTTCCCCTGGTTCCTGGCACAGTGCTGTGGCAGAATACACTTGTTTTTCAAGTGTCTTTTGAACATTGTTAGTCATTTGAAAGCGCTGTTTTCGGGTTCGCCACAAGCAGCTATAGATGAAAAAATGAGAAAAAATCGTGAAAAAACGAGCGCAGCCGCCCGCCTAACATCAGAAGGACTAATCACATAAATTAGGAAGGAAAAATTAACTCTTTTTAAATATTTAATTAATTTTCTAATTCTGTTTTCCGATTTTTTTACGTTTACTATCACGATCATTTTTATGTCTAACTGAGATTCATTTTTCAGGTGCAACAGCTAGGCATTATTTTAGAATCTCTCTCGCATCTTTTACAGCAAAACGGAAAGTAAAGCATTTATTGAAAGGCATGGAACTCTCCTACTAGTTCTGTATACAATTACCTGTGCCCAAAATTTCCCGAATATAGATTGCTTATATAGAGTATTAAGAAATACACAAATTTTATTTGATTTGATATAACCTTTTAAATATCCAATACATGGGTTTGCTTTTGGAAACTCCTTTTTCGGTTATAAAATACATGGTAATTTAGATAGGCGTTCATTCCTTTATAGATGTAGTTTTTTTAACTTATGAATAGTGGTTTCGAGAGAAAAAGTCGATTTTTGAAAATCATTGATTCACTCACTTCAATCCATTATCCATCCGCGTTTCGAAGAGATATTACTCTAAACGATAAATCAAATATATAATATTTGAGTGTCAGAATATGATTTACTTCTACTCATCACAAACTATACCGACTATATCACAGCTTGATTCCAAAGGGCAGTTTCATGCGTCTGGCAATATTAATATGCTTTGAAAAGTTTACTGGTGGGTCAAGTAATTAATAATATCCATAATTATTTTTCCCTAAATTAAAAAAACTTTCGGGTCGCTTTTGATTTGAGCATGACCAATTAACATACGCGTAAAATTAATTGAGTTAATAAAAGTGACTGTTCTAATTGCCACTATATATAAGATTGCAAGGTTTGCCAAACAACGGCCAAACTCTAAGGCTTGAATTAATTAATGTCTTTACTAATTTGAAGATAGTCAGTTTAAATATTTTGATGCAAATGAAACAGTAAATATTGAACGTAACTAAACAATAGAACCAACTACGCGCTCACTAATTGTATACTTATAACATAATCCATATATTATGTTCCAATACTGATAACTAGAAAATATCTAAATATTTTATAAAAACTTTGTTAAAATAAAAATACGCCATTTACCCTAAGTATAAGATATGAGTAAATTATATACACCATATATTATCAAAACGAAATGAAACAAGGATTATAAAAATACATTTAACAATTTGGATTTTTTCAGGGAGAGATCTCCAGATACAATACACACGTTACATACATTTATTTGGGTTGGTTTCCTTCAGTTTTTTCATGGCCACGAAATGGTCTATTGCTCCTATAAGATCTTAAAAAATCAGATAAGTATAATTTTCCATTTCGACGTTTTCCCTTTCAGTTATCTGTTTCGTGATAAACGTTTTCCCAACTTGAATGCAGACTGATCCGAACCAATACCCTTTTAATTCTTACCTGTTTGATCCATGTTGTCCCAGCGGTTTCGATCTGAAAAATTGCAAAAGTAACAGACAAAATGTATTATCTAACATATAGCCAGAAGAGTAACATAAATCCAGCTAGTGTAATTTTGATTTTTAATTTATTAAATTTTTCTATCCACGTACTTTTGTAAGGCCAAATCCGCGGGTACAAATGAAATATTATCATGAATTATATTATCACGAAATTTTATGAAATTTATAACACTTGCTATATCAGACTTTAGATTATCTTCGAAATAAGAGTTGACGACTATTAAATTAGGTATGATCAAATTAAAAACAGGCCAAGATTTATTTGTACATAGCGTGGGTTCAAACTGCTCAAATATGACATTTTCCGAGCATAGGTTTCTGAGTACGCCATCAAACCATAATAGTGTCTGCAGGCAGGGAGGGTCAGTCTACTCAAATCAATCCACGCCGGCAAGCACGCCGTGTTATTATGCATTGTGAACAGGGTATTATTTTTCGAGGAACTTTATCATCGCAAAACATATGCCACTCCAAATGCACACCTAGCGTAGCCCTAATACCTATTGTTCAATCCAACGTGTGAAGCGGGTCCCAATTTTTCGGGATCACCACATCACAAATTTTGGAGATATTACCTTTATTTCGAAACAATTCAATCTCACAAACTTTGTTAATCTCTGAAACGATTGGAAATACAGTTGGACACCGCAAGAACCTTGAGCCAATAGAGTTAATAAGCTGTTCTGGGTTCATCAAAATAAATTGGAATGCACCCTTGTTTACACCAAGTAGGTCATTGTTGGGATTAACTTGCATATAAATAGATTTACCCAGGTCTATTTGACCATATGTGATTCCCCATAAACTAAATTCCCCATTTTCGCAAGCGATTGGTTTCTTTACAGCAACAATCAAACTTTCGATTTCCTTATAAACTGCTTTTACAATTGTTATTGTATAATACTTATATATTTATCTCATCTGACCAATGCATAAGGTTAATTCCGCTCTCTGACATTTTATCGCTAAGGGATAAGAGCGTATGTTTGAGACATATAGGTGGAATAATGCCAGGTGAGATATAACCTCTTTCGAAATCACACAGGGCATTAGCCATAGTATACATGCCCCAATTTGTTCGTTCCACAAGAGAAAACCTAATAGCCACCGAATTAGATCTGCGTTAAAATTAAATTCTACATAACTGAGTTGTGCGGCGTTTACGTTATATAGGACCCCCATGTGAAAGTTTTGTCCCCTATGGTCTAGACCACACCATCCAGTGGTATATGGTATATGCCCACACTATGTAATGCAAAAGATGGTGTATGAGACACCATTAACGTAGCTATAGTGTCTTAATCTACCTATTGTTTTTTACTGACGGTGTCAAGGACACCATACACAAACCCATTATATATTGCGTGTAAATAACAGAATGGTGTAGCTAACACCATATAAAATTTATGGTGTAGTCTACACCATACTATTACCGACAGTACACTGCCTATGTATACTATCTGAAAATACCATCAGAAACACCATGGTGTCCAAGACACCATATATTTGATGGTGGCAGAGACACTGAGGGTGGACAAAACTTTCACATGGGGGTCCTTTATAACGTAAATGATGCATTGAACTGATTGGTTCAAGGTGAATCCCAGATATTTTATTGAATTCCTATAGTGCCAGCTTAGCCGTTATATTTGAAATAACACTAACACATTTGTACTCATTTGGAGACTTCTTTGTTACTAATTTAGACAGTGAAATAAGGCGGTCGTTGACTCTGACAACCTCTGAGGACATATTGCTGACTCTAGAATTTTAAAAGTAAAGTTCTCTCTTTAAGTAAGAGGCATCAGCGCTTGCTCCTAAGTTAAAACCACCGTATATTAATTCAATAAAACAAGCTATTCTTTTTTTCTGTCGATGATTGGCGGGATTTGATTTCGTTAAAAATTTAATATTTGTTCTAATTTTTCCAATTTAGTTTTTGACCGTTTATAAGTCGAAATGAAAGCTTTCTTCAGTCTGTTGACGTATTACAAAATAGTTTTAAAAGGAATCCTAAGAGACTTGACATATTTTGAAACATAATGGTGATAATTTCGGATCTTACATACAAAGCTTTAACGGGATGACTATATGATCTTCGATAAAATCTTGGACATTATCCAAAGTTCCTTCCCGTTTATGAGTCGTTTACGATAAGTTGAGTGCAGCCTGACTTAATCTTGTACTACTATCAAAGCAAATTCAATGGACATTGCTATAGCAAGAGCTAGCTATACGTGTTTTCTTTGCAGCCGTCTGCAGCTCTCTGGATAATATGTCTAGTCTACTCTGACAATATAGGACAGACTATAGTGGCCTGGCGCGCTGGTTTATGCTGTTGTTACCAATTATACTATAGCGGGTAAAAATTTAAATTTTAACAGTTGCTGAGGAAGCAAATTAAAATTTTTGCTTGTATGAAGATTCAAATTTTGAACAAGTATACACAATTCTTGGCAGACGCCCAGATAAGAAATTCAAATTTTGGCGCGTGTTTTGGCTATAGTCGCGGGAGACTCCATCGGACAAAATTCAAAGTCAGCGCAGACTACTCATGCAAAACCTCGCAGTCATGTAAGACTCCTCTAGTTGCTCGGTATGTCTAGAAAAGCTGTATGCGAAAACGGTGTGTGCCTCATGAGACTGTTGGACAACATAGAGTCATTTTGCACGCGACTTAACTTAAATGCCCTATTAAATACCACTGAAAATTTTTTGTTAACTTTAGTTTGTGTGTTACATTTGACCTTGGGCTTTAACGTCAACACCGCACAATATTAGTACTCAATAAAACACCATGTACATATCTTTTTCTCATGTAAATCTTTATTTTCTTCGTAAGCGACTTCCCCAAACTGTACCGGGTCCACAGTTCGTTTAGCGGTCCATCATTAAAATTGCTTGGTAATTCGTCCTCCAAAGGTAACGCGTTATGATTCGTTGAAGGTCCTTGACTTTCCTTTAAGTATCGATATGAAGCAGTATGTTCACTACTCAGCAGGTCTGAGATGTCTCTATCCACATCTTTGCGATAATATCTTTCTCTCACGTTGAATTGTCAAAATGGAAATCACACTCATCCAAATCTGCGCCATTTCCATCGCTAAGATGTGGGTAGGATTTCCATCTCCGAAGCATGGTTTACAGAAATTTATATGGAACAATTCATCGGGTGTACTTCTCTTGCATGGCTTTATGCACCATTTACATCGCTGGTAATTTCGATAATACAATAAGGACCATGCCATAGATGGCATATGTTAGACGTTTTTTCCTCACAGCGAGGCAATAGTACCATACTCGTTAATCCACTTAAAGCTTATGATAGGAGGCCGCATTGCTATAGTATTTCTGCTGCTTACATTTGGTAATTTCGATATGATCACCAGCCAATTTTCGAGCAATTTCAAAACCAGTTACCGGGTTTCTCGATAATCTTCCAGTGTCTTGATTTGCCGCAAATTATAGGATCCTAATCCTATCTCAATGCCAAAGCGGGGGTCTTTGCCATACATTAAAAAGAATGCGATCTCTTTTGTCCATTCATGCCTGCCGTGCTGTATGCAAATAGGACAAAATTTAAATACTTATCCTAATCAATGTGAGCGGTATTAGCAAAATGAGAAAGCATAATAACCAAAGTTTTGCTTAATCGCTCACTAATGCTGAAGATCTCCACCAAAGTGCTGGAAAAGCGCGTTGTTGTATACCAGGGGCGGGTTACAGACCAGTAGCGGTACTGTTAAGTTCACCGGTTACATTGACTACTTGGTAAAGCCGCTAAAATGCGGGGTGGAACTTGTTGGTGATATGTATCAAGTCTACTCGCTCCCTTTTTTGCATGATGACTGCATCGCCAGGGAAAACCCCGAATACGGTCCCCGAGTATTGCTTATACACTTTTTGCGCAAATCTTATCTGACCGGTTACCTCCTTCCAAGCGCTTGTTAGCGTTAACACGACAAAACACAATAGATAAAGCTCGACGCGGCTGCGTAAAAAGTAGACTCAACTACATGTGACGGTGATCATGTGCAGCTGTAATCTCCATCATCAAAGAACAAAATTGAGCCTAAAATTTTAGTGTTGATAGTTAAACTTCCAGGAAATTTTAATAGATGGAGGTTACAAATTTTGGGGACAAGGGCTGATGGTGAGGAAGTTTAAATGATCAATTTTTTGAAAAACAAAAAACAAAACGGTATTGGCCATGCAATAAAACAATAAGCACGTCGACATTTCGTGACCCACTCCACACAATATGCCGAAGAATGTTATTTATAAAAGTTTAACATAAGAAAATTTGGGCGTGCATATTTGAACAAGGAAGACCTATACTCGGCTTCCTCAGTAGTTGTTATCGGAAGGGAAGACCTCTACTCGGCGTCCGTAATACTATGCTAAAGCAAAAAAGCCTGTACTAGGGTTTCCGATATATATTGTCACAGCTTGGACGGAGTAGGGCTTGATCCTGTATCTTGATCGGTGAAGTGGCGTGCTAGGACATTTATTCACAGAGAAGGCGCTTAGGTAGAATGCTTCACGCATAGGTATCTTAGAATTTTATAGTTTATCTTAATTATATTAGTTTCTTAATTCAAATCATAGGTTCTATAACTAAGTATTTCGTTCGGCGGTCGGGTGTATGAACTCACAAGGGCTGTAAGTAATAGCTAACCTAAAAGTAATCGGTTTTCACTCCAAGCATAACGATCCAAATAAGGATCGTACTAGCGTAATTCTATGAACCAAGGACAGGTACTCATATAAACATGCGTCGCCAACCATCCGGAGGTGGTCGTACAAACCTCACAAGAGGCATAATAGAATAGCACGTAATCTAACGATAACGCTAGCAGCCTTAGGTACGCGCCTAGATTGTTTAGCGGCCGAAGAGTGTGCAAATATCTAACAGGCGTGAACGGGCCGGTATCAAAATGCAATGATCAGTGAAAGTGTAGGTGTTGAGATAGTGAGAGTTAAAGGCTAAGAGCAAGGACTCTGATTACTCGATAGTCAAATATCGTATTGCTGTCGGAGCTTCTCCTTGGGTTGTTGGGGCTTCTCGTCACTTGGCCGTTCTGTTCGTGCTTACGCGACGCTCCGACTCCCAAGGCTCACTATAACACACAACGTCTATACTCGGTTAATTTATTAAAGCCATCAAATATTTAGTCTCTCTAGCCACTGGGGTGCCGAGTCCGTGGTCTGGCGTACCAGTAAAGCGGTAGTGTTCCTAGAGTAGCGTTTCAACTCCAGAGGTAACTTAAGGGGTTACACCTACCGAATCCGCTCGGATCAAATGGTACCACGTTATTACGCTCTTGAATCCGATCAATACCCGTGCGCGTTATACAGTTTATTATACCAATATAATGCCGAAGCGCAACAAAGTATAGAGGGGTTTAGCCACCGAAACCACTTATGAACGATCACGCTCGATCGATACCAATTTTATTCCCTAACATGTAACCGAATCGTTCCGCTCTGGGTTTATATCAGCGCTTCCAACACACTGTGTAAAAATACCAAAAATATAATACCAGTCCTACTCCAGTACTCTCGTCAAACCCGGACTGAGTTACCACAAGTATATACATAAAAAATACAGAACGCGACATAAGCGTCGAACTCGGTGCACCATCGAAGCGTTCCTTGAGCGTCGGCGCTGCTAGACGACCGTGTTAGGGCACCCGGCAATCACACCAATTGGTTGATACGTCACTCCGAATTCCATAATGCGCATGGAACGCCAAATTTAGAAGGGAATTTTAGTTCAAATGCGAAAGAAAGAGAAAAAAAACTAACTATACAAAACACGTCGACATAACGATCCTAACACATGCCATTCTCAGCAGACGTCATATGGCTATGCTTAGCAGGCGCATCAAAGCATATGTGGTATAACAACCGGTCGCAAATGATGATCACAGTAATCCAAATACAACCTTATTCTCTATAACGTAAGGATGTGGCGTTTTCCGAGAAAAGAAAAAAACTAGCTATCTCATTCGTCTAAAACAAAAAAACTGTCATTACTTCTCTCAAACCATTAAGACGTTAACAACCAAAACCATCTGCAACACAATCACCCTCTCCCTCATAACACCAATAATACTGATAATACTGATAATGATTGACACCCATCAGTAAGTCACATGACATGTTTTAAACCACTAGAAAATTTTAGAAAGAATAAATTTATTTATTAAATTATTAAATAATGATAATATTTAAAATAGCTTGAAAATTTTAGGGAGAGGAGAGGTGGTATTATGGGGGATGTAGGGAGAACTAAAGAGTAAAATTTTAGGATGTGGAAGGAGGGGATAGGGGTATTGGTATTGGGAATTTGGTAAAGGTGGGTTAAGTTTTAGGGGAATGGTAGATGTTTGAAAAATATAAAAATGGGAGAAAAATGGAAATTTTGGGAGATAGAAATTTAAAGGAAATAAAAAGGAGGAGAAAGGGGTGGGGTAGATATAATGTGAGGGGGGATAAGGAGTAAAAGTTATTAATATTTGGGATGGGTTGGCAAGGTTTTGGGGAAATAGGAGATATTTGAAAAATTGAAAAAATGGGGAAAAAGTGAAAATTTAGAAAAAGGAAATTTTATAGAAAGATAGAAAAAGTGAGGGGTGTAGGTCATATATGGGGTTGGGTTGGTATAGGGGAAAAGGATGTAAAAAAATGGTAGTTGTTGGTGGGGTATTGGGGAAGTTAGGGGTATTAAAAGAAATGAGGAAAAAGGGGAAAATGGTGATTTTGGGAAAGGAGAGATTTATGGAAAGAAGTAGGAAGGGAAAGGGGAATTTTATATATATTAGTAGATGGAGTGAGGGGAAAAAGATATTGAATTTTGGAAGGTATTGGTTAGGTATTGGGAGAGGGAAGGTAGTGTGAATTTTAATTGAAAAATGAGAAAAAAGAGAAAAATGGATTTTGGGTATGATTTTAGTTTTGGGTAAAAGAAAAGGGTGGGTGAGGTATATATTTTAGGATACAGGGTAGGGAAAAGGAAAAAGTGTGTTTTGGGGTATTTGGGGATATTTAATTTAGGTTGGGGAAGAATGGGGTATTTAAGGAGATTTTATAAATAAGTAATAATAAGTATTATTTATATTTAGTTTTATTTATAAAAAGAAAATACATAGCTAGTTTGATAGTTAAATATAGTATACACACATGTACATACATTATATTACGCTACATATACCATGCCAGGGCGACAGGAAATACCAGGGTCGTGTGGGGGCGGCCTTTATTGAAAAGAAAAAAATTCGTGGTGAAAAAGGCACCGGCTCCAACAATTGCAACAACGGGAGATATTAGCTCAATATTGTGCCTTAACATTTTATCGGGTTCTGTAACAAACATTGTTCAGCGGAGCTCGGCCACGCCGAGCGAAGCGTTTTTATTTTCTGTCTGGGAGCAAAAAAGTCGATGCCCGTTCGTCTTCCATGGATCTCAAGAACCACTGAACCGATTTAAATTTTTTTTGTTTGAAAGCCTATCATGTCAGAGTGTACACCTGATATTTGGGATTAAAAAATTTTGAGTGGTTAATTGCAACGCGATATATGAGGCATAAATACTGATCACGCAAAGAAAGAGGCTAGCCATATTACGTCCCACCGGCATTCTACTGGCCACACCTCGGACCACACAATCCTATGGTGACGAATCCCCTCTCCCTTTAAGTACCGATAGCCGACATAAGGAAAAATCTCCTACCAACCACCACCCCTCTTGAAGCTTGAAAATATAACACTTGGGGGTTGTCGGGGGTTTAGTAGGCTACCAGGGGTTCCCGGGGCTAAAGTTCCAATTTTTATTGTTTTTTCACTAAATTCTTATATGTTTCCTGCAAATTTTAGTTTCTTTAAAATTTCAAAATTTTATAAATTTGATTTACTTCCTACACATTATTTGCGTTAAAGCGCTAAATTGTTCACCTAGCTAACCTACGCTTAAGCTTTACTTTAGTTTTATTTTTAGTTCTGATCGGGACTTTGCGGAAGCTGCGGCAAATCGATTCATCGTCTGATTATCTACATTTGTTTTATTTTATACGTGTTATGAATAGGCTACCTAGCTAATAGGATCGTTCTCTTCAGGCAATGAGGCTTCGTTTTTGTCCATGCTAGACGGGGGATACTTGTAGCGCTTCAAGTTTCAAACTAACACCGTCGCTGCAAGGACCTGATTTGTTGAAACATTTACAAATTTGGCGCGGTTGCCCATGGGTAGGTCAGTAATTATGTATGGACCGAATCCAGATGCTTCCATCTTTGAACTTTTCGTTGTTTGCGAATTAAGACGTCGTCGCCGATGGCCAAACGAGTACTAGCATGCCGATTTTTCGCGAACCTTCGTCAGGGTAGTAATATCCTGCAACTCACCGGCAGTGTTAACGAGTTTGCGATCATACATCAATTCAAACGGACTGTGTTTGGTGGAATCTTGCAAGCTGCATCGGTGACAATACAAAGCTTTCGGTAGGTACTGCGCGCAAGGCGACTGGTTTTATTCAGTCGTCTTGTACAACATATTTTTAAAGGTTTGGCTGAAGCGTTCAACCAAAACCGGTGTTTGTAGATGGCGGAGGCAACCCGCTTTTTCACAGAGTTATCTCCAAAATTTCGTCAAGAATAGAGTTTACAAACTCCCTACCTTGATCCGATGACATAACTTCCCGGAACCCTATGTCTAAAAAAGATAAATTGCTCTTGTGATAGTTGATACCTTTTCGTCAAACAACGGTTTAGCGTCAGGCCACCTAGAAGGCAAGTCGACCAATGTTAATGTGTAGATATGACCATCATCGCTTTGGGGCATGCTCAACGGATCAATCTCTACGTGGTGCTAGACAGATTTGACTGGCAGAGGGTGAAGCCAGCTGTTTTCGATTTTTTACATCCGTCACAGGCACCGATGTGGCCGATCAATTTTTGTTGTTATAGTTCGTTTCGCTGTGATCGTTGACCATATTGGTGTGCCGTAGTCGGCGGCCGGTCGTCCAATCGCTTTGTATGTATTGAGCGTCCTGTCCACAGCTGTTTGCGGGTGCTATGAGGACAGGACATTCGTACGCTGTTCAACTTCGCGGCTTGTCCATCTGCGTGGAGAATCTGTACATAGTGTCGCCATAAAAGGAACCAATGTCCCCGGCTATCTGTTTCGGCACAGGGCTCAGCTCCGCCATGACGAACTTTGCGTACGGTGACTTTGAATCACTGGATCTTGTCTTGGTACTTGTCATGAACAGTTTAATATAACCCTTTTCATCACTGTGCTGTCGATAAAAGGGTTTCAGGGGATTCCAACCACCCAAGCTTGCTAGCTTTAGCGTATTTAAGCCTGAAATAATCACTTTAAATTTCCTGGACGGCAGGTATTTATCATTTCTTTAATAACAGACCCGAGGTTATCAGCTGACCATAGATTGTCTAGATGGTGTTCCAGGGCTCAGTCGGTCTCGTCGTTGTATTGTTGAAGCCGATAGCCTTCATTTACTAATATATAGTTCCGTTTTGCTTTGAGAATTAGAGTCTTGTTTTTCTGAGTTGCTTTACGCCAAATCTCCATGACATGCATTGTCATGATTTTGCAAAGAGAACAACGGTTAAATATCGTATCAAAAACACTGCCAAAACGGTTTTCATGGAGAGACAGTGATTATGAAGCAAATTTTAACAAAATTTGCGAAATTTTTGGGTTCCAGGACGGAAGATTAGTAAAATTTTATGTACTTTAGAGGTGTTTTTACCGTTTACCGGGTGGAAACAAAAAAAAATTGCCAAGAGGCGATGATTGAGGGAGCCCAAAATTTTGCAAGAAGCACCAAACCGGGACACTTGAAAATGCCATCCCCCAGTTTGGAGAGCCCAGGATATGCTAATAGATATTCGTTGTAAGATGAAACCGTGAAATTTGAAAATCGATAGCAAACTTTACCGTACTATATTCGGGGTACCGCCAACGAAGGAGTGGTTTTACAAAAAGTGTTGATCAGCAAAGTTGTATATCTCGAAGAGCTGCCGTTTTTCGGCATGTAGCGTGATGCTATTTTTTTTATCAAAATCCATCCATCCGAAAATGAGTTGTGAATGACAGCGACAGACAAAAATTTTCACCATTCTTTCTCCTGGCACCCTCAGTCGAAACTGCTAGCTTCAATAGCGAATATCACTCAGTTTTAGACCAACTCTAAGAAATACATGCGCAAGACAGAAACCTCAGTGTCATTGATTATATGTAAACTATGTAAGTAGGCGAGTCTTGTACGCAGCAGATTATATAATTGTTAGAAAGTGAGCAAACTCGGTAATCACAACGATTCAATAATTTAAACCATTAGATTGAAAACTTTGAAGTCAGGCATTGTTGTCGCAAGAGGGTGCATGTATGCTGGAACCTGACGGGATTTTTGGGCCAAATGTTACAAGTACATCTCAGCTTTTTGTAAAATTTCTATAAAATTTAGCAGTTTATTTTTCTCGTGTTAGCGACAAGCTGCTTGTCACATTATCTTCAAAAAATTCAACGA
>JASANE010014255.1:0-29805 GCA_030248225.1 Trileptium ribeirensis
GTTACATTAAAATCTAATCGTTTAGAGAGGTTCGAGAACCAGGCTTTTGTTCGGGTTCCTAGAATTAGGGTGTTTAAAAGATTATTTAAAGGTTTGCATCGTGAGCGTAGGGCCTCATTTTCGTTACAATCGGTGATCAAACTGGTACAAGCGTTTTGTGTGTATTGTCGATTGGAATTATTTTATGCTGCTTATAAACGTAAGTGACTATTCATGCTTATCAATATTTATATTATCATATTGTACATGCGTAGTAAATGAATGGGTAAATTAGTGTCCGTGGAAAAACACATTTAAAAGGCGTTCTTTACCGTTGTAGTACATTGGTTAAAATTTAAAACCTCAACGAAAGTGTCTCATAGAGAAACCCTAAATAAACCAATACGTTTTAAGCTTACGTTGGTCGACTGTGCCTCCCAGATTTAGTAGGACTCACGCGGGCTACATTTACATGTGTGGAATTTTTACGGTGTAGCTATGTATTTTAAAGACAAAAATGTTAGTGTCAAGCGTAACAGTTAGACTGTCTAGTATAGTCTCGGCTGACTGTTGGGACAATTATGTGACACGCTGCACACAAGTTATCTTAAATGACCCATTATATCGCAGACAGCTAGTTTGAAAATTACAAGGTTTTTCTCATATTTCTATCGGAGCAAGCATTTAACGATAAAAGTTGTTTTATATGTATCTGACGAATTGAAAGCGAATCGCGCCAGTCATTACTAGTACAACATTGGTAACTTTGAGAAACTTGGCTTAAAAACATAATCCTGCTCACGTGAATTAAAATTTTGCGCCTATTTTTGACAATCGGTTATTGACCTCCTATGTATCATGATCAGTAATTTCCCTCAAATTTTTTTCACAAACTCTACAAATACTTTTCCTCTTTGGATAAAGCAATGGTTTAAAACATGTTTATACCGAGTATACAGTACCGAACGATCCATGCCGTAAAATTAGGCAAAAACAAAAGAAGCATCGGTAAAAAAACTAACACATTGTTTTTTCGAACCTCAAGAACGGTTTTTCTGTTTTTTGCGCAATAAAAGAGCTTAGCGTTGACCTCTAGACTGTTGTATATCCACGGTGAAACAATGTTGCGGTTCGTTTTTTACAGTTGTTTTTATACTACAGTGCAGCTAATACGGTTTCTGTTACAACTTCAGTGCAAAAATATTATTCCTCATTACACCATCATATGGCAAACATTGTTGTCGTTACACTCGGCGAGCAATTTTAAACACTGTTGTTACAAGCCGTGTAACGGCAATCGCAATACCCGCTACAGGCGTCGTTAAAAAATGTCAACTGTTGCACGAAGCTTGTAGCGGCAGATAAAATCGCAATTACAATATAACGACAACAACAAGGTAACGACCGCTGCGGTTCTTTGCGCAACTGTGTGCAGTAGGTACACGCGGCTTAATGTGAACGATGCATAACGAGACTATGATCTGCGTACATTCTTGGCTATGTAAAAATGGAAAATACTTTGGATGCTGATCGACACTGTTGCAAGTGGAACATAATTCAAGGCGGGCGTTAAGCGAAGAACCTGTCAGAATTAGCAGTTTCGGGTACCCCATCTTGATTACAATAGGGGGAACCTCGCGTGTCGAACTCGTAATTCGATGAGCTAGGCTCTTAAGCATGTTCATGTTATTGTAATGCGTTAAGTTAAGTTACGTGGAAAATGACTCTTAATTATCCAACAGTCTCATGAGGCATAACCCGTTTCAGCATATAGTCTTTCTAGCTATGCAGCGTTTACGTTACAAAGGATCCTCGATTTGAAAGTTTTGTCCCCAAATAGTCTAGACTATACCAACCACTGGTATATAGAACAGACGCTGACTACGGATGGAACTATGTGATAGAACAGATGGTGTATGAGACACAGTCAATTTAAATATAACGTCTAAATGTGCCTGTTTTTACCGATGGTGTCAAGGACACCATGCATAAACACATCATACAAGGTGTGTAAACAACAGCACGGTGTAGGCGACACCATATAGCGTTTTGAAAAATTTTATGGTGTAGTCTACACCATGCCATTACCAATACTATAGTACCTATGTATTGTATCTTAGAATACCGTCGGAAACACCATGGTGTCCAAAACACCATAAATGTTTTTGGCAAAGACACCCAGAATGGACAAAACTTACACATGGAGTGTCTTTTGTAACTTAAACGCCGCACTACCGCGGACACTTGGAAGAGGCTTACACGACTGTGAGGTTTAGCATGACAGTACCGCCGACTATGAATTTTGTTCGACAGCATTCTGTTGTCATGGCGATGACGTTTGAAGATTATTCTACGAAAACTTGTCTTGTCATTGCGCTAGTAGAGAATTTGTTTGTTCTGGAAACTTCCATGCTGATGTTGTTTTGCAACATTGAATGAAGAACATCCTAAAAATTTCAATTTATTTATGTTTCTCGAATGTTCTAGCTATGTGTGTTCGGTTATATATACTGTTGCCCAGCTCCGGTAGTCTTTGTATTCTGAATAACGAGTGTAGCGACTGTGTAGATTGTGAATTTCCGTTTACGTGTTTTGTTTTCTACTTGTTTTCAAATAATTTCTTTACCTTACTCTCGAATCCTTGTGCTTACCTACCCTCCTATCGTCGGATACAGCTTCTAGCTAAAAAGGCGGGTAAAAATTTGAATTTTCCACCTAGGCGTATGCCAAGACTTGCACTTATTCAAAATTTCAAGGTTCCCACGATAGAGCACTGCCAAAGTTTTAATTTCTTTCCGTCGTGAAGTATTTGAATCTCTACCGTTTTATTATAGTAGAAACATTAATCAGGACACTATAGTCCGTCTATATATAATTAGCCTAGACTAGACATATTTTCAGATACATCTGCAAGTTTAAACGTATAGCTAGTTCGTGCTATAGCATTGTCCACTGAGTCTGTTATGACAGTCAAGTTAGCCTGCACACAACTTATCCTAAACGAGCCATTATACGCTTGCCGATAAAAATTTATTGTTCTATTATTTGCTGTTCTATTTTTATACATATTTTGTCTTTATTTGGATCGTCACTGGATGAATTTAATAAAATAGCTGTGGTCTTTCTTTATATAAACCAGCGATAACTGGTGGGATAAGGACTAACGACCAGCAAACTTGGGGATTACTAGCAAATCAGAGTTCGCCTAAGAAAAGCTAACACCTCTCGATGGAGGTATGACAAAGTACCTTTTGAGGAAGGAAATTTTCGTAATTGAAAGACTTATTTGAATTTCTTTCCGTCAAAATCTTTAAATAAGGTAGCAGGCACTGCAAGCGGTTCTCTGGTAACCTATAAAACTAACGAGTTTTCGTGTGACACATGCTAAAATGGGAAGCATAAATGAGCCCGATACTACGTTCGGAAACATGGAGGTAGGAAAATTTAAATGACATCTTGGAAAATGAGGGAAAGGCAGATCGGCGTTACTACTTGTGAGCAGGCTCAAAAATTGACTGTCCCCAGGAGGAACTTTATGCCACTCGATCGTGGGCCAACATTGGGCCTGACTGCACACCCTGGTTAATCCACTGGCGGCCCACTAGTAAGCAAACCGGTTGCCTTATATCAGCCGTGGTTCCTTTGAGAATCGGTTAAGCCGATCTCTTTCGGGCGCAATAGTGGGGAGTAATGGTGCAGCTCGGATTCCTTAGCGCCAAAACTGGTCCTAGTGCATCTTTCCGGTTATTCTTCCAGACCGAAATTGATTAAAATTTTAAGGATACAGCAATAGTTCTAGGTCCATTTCACTGGCAACAAGTGGATCTAAAAATACCCTGTTTGGACCAGTTTTAGGGCAAAAACTTTTTAGATTTTGAAGTTTAAAATAATTCTTTCTTGGTGACCAAAATTTTAGAAAAAAATTTTCAAGGGTCTACCCCTGAGGAATTCCCTCACTAAGAGCCGACGGACCTATTATACATATAATTTGGAGGTAATACGTGCAAAGTTTGCTGTTGTATTTACTTACATTTATATAATTAATACTATCGCAGACAAAACTTATAAAACAAACACTACACGACAATACGCAAACAGCACTAAAGACATCACAATACCCTCAGAAACGATCTTGGTTCGATACTCCGACCTGGCAAAAGTTGCTTAACATTGTACAAAGTACACAATTCATGTGGAAAGGCGTTAATTGCTTCTGTAACGATCTCCTAATCGACAGATCGTCGATACATATTCTTTGGTCGTAAAATATGCAAAATTTCCTGTAGTACTTACTCGTATTTATATAAATTTATTATATGTGGTAGACAAAACTAGTGCAAAAAATATACGACAATATGCAAACAGTACGAGTCCTAACGACAGAATTAGGCTGAGAAGTTTAACATATTAGTACAAAGCTCATAAAATGATATTCGCTAAAGACTAAAGATTCACGCGTAGGCATACCTTCTGATAATAGCGGCGAGGGATCATCTCTTTAAGGCTCTGACATACACCCTCGGAGTGAGCGCCGATCACTTGACAGGAGATAACCCGACTCCTCACCCCCGTCCTACCGAAGTCGGACGGGAAACTGCGGCAAAAAAATTAACAAAAAAATGGAAAAAGCAGAAACTCGGGGAAGTGCCCAAATACCAGTAGGGAATTTATAAAAATCAAGCGAAAATTATCAAAAATAAAAATGTATTGTAGCTCAAAAATCCGAAAATTTAGCACTACCTTAGCAATAAAGCAATAGCTTTGAAACACGACAAATTCTGTTACCTCAAATAGGAGCAGCTTTTAATTAAAAACCAGGTATGATCCCGCTACAAGGTTTGTCGTGCGACGTTTACGTCTTTAGGCTGTTACTCGCTCGTTATTGTGCGACACTTTCAGACATTGAACATTGAACACTGTTAAACACCTCCTCAATAACTCAGTGGCTCGCGTACGTCTTTTTTAGGCAACGGATTCGAGCTTGTATCCGCCACACCGGCACCATTTTGTCAAACATTGTACAATACGGAAACTACCTCGAGGGTCATAGAGATAACTTAACCTTATTTACTCGAATATTTTGTTGAAATTAGCTCGTCTCCCATGCTCATGATCGTGAAAGACATGTTCGATTCTTAGTGCTTGCAGTTTATCAAACATTGTAGGTATCAAAACAATTCAAGCATAAATGGTTACGTCAAATTTGCTTTCTTAGTATGGAAACTTTATACACACGAAATTATATAAACGGCATTGTGTTATGTGCTTCTGATGAACAGTCAGTATCAGCGCTGCAGCAAAACATAAATGCGCGAGCTGCCTTATATTCTGCTGGCCATTTAAACGAACCTATTTTTCAACCGACAAATATAAGTTCCAATTTCAATTATGTGTAGCCGTCATAATCTGCAAACAACTCACTTCGTTTTAACTTCCTAGCGTTACTAATCGCCATATAAGAGAAAAATAGATACCTCCAGTACAACATGTCCCAAAATTTATATAGTTTTTTTACAGATATGCCATGATCTCTTTCCACCGATATCTGAATTTGACTATAGTTTTATGCAAACCTTTTTTTCGAATCCTATTTTAATCCTTTTAGTAGCATAGCTAGTGTGGAAATTAGCAACTGTTGCGTAAGTAAACTCTTGTTGTTGGGGGAGCTAATTGTAGTAACTGCTAGGAAGTCGGGTAGGGATAGCTCAGTCGGTAGAGCGCGTGGCTGCGGATCCAAAAGCGAGAGGTTGTTGGCTCGAGACGCCTTATGCACATCTTTTCTAAGAAACATATTTGAATTTCCGTTTAGTTGTATAAAAATTTAGTATAGCTAGTATAAAAATTACAATGTTGCGAAGTGGGGCTATTGTTGTTGTCAGGGGTCCGGTAGGTGGCACAGGGGATATTCGGCCCCAAACGTTCCCAACCAACCCAAAAACCTTCCCAAAACTCAAAAATTTATTAAGTTTTTCACTATTTTATTATAACTCCCATCCCACCAAGTCCTAAAATTGTAAGTTTTAGATGTTTATTAACGCGGGTTCAGTAAGCTACCAAGCGTCCCAAGGGCCAAGAATCTAAATTTCCTTCATCTTTCATAAAATCACTGGTTATATTAACTTGCATATTTTTGACTTGTTTTTCTGTTTAGCTAACGTGTGTTAGCAAATTTTATTTTTAGTTGTGAGGAGTTGTGATCGTGAAGTCGACAGATCTGTCGTGTTTCAATATTGGGTTTTTATATACATTATAATTTAATAGTTTTTAAATTCGTGTTTGGTTAGCTAGCTAGTAGCTATGGTAAATTGCGTCAGCACAGTCGGCCGGTTGTTTATACGCGTGATGAGTTACTCTTAATGTGGTGGGATTATGGTTGTGTTATAGTTTTATTTTTAACTCATTTTTGTTGAATTTTAGAGTCTTAACTAAAGATTACGCAAACGTTGACTTAAAGAAGATGGATTTGTAGTGTAGAGAACTAAGCTTGCTCGCTGTGTCACTTATTACCGTCGTTTGGACCGAACCTTTAGTGCTTTTGTTCAATAATTGGTGTTCCAATAAAAAAGTATTTCACACTTAGGTATTTTAATCGCGATATTAGTTATATTAATAATAGTATCCTTTCCAAAATAAAACTTGGATATCATAATGGCAATTATACCAGGGCGATTGAGTATTAACTATTGCTCGAGTAAACTTAAGGTGATACCGTCAACCATCCTGTTTTGTATTTTTGCATAAAATTTGTTACGGAACGCTTTTCGATCAATTGACATTCGGCGTAAAGCTGTTCGCGAACACAGCGCTCGCGATTGAAATCTAACCATTTTGTGTTCGCGAAAATCCAAGTAAAATTACGCAAATTTGTAAGAACGAAAATTTGTGGATTTGATTGTGACGTCACTTTTGTATTAAATTTGTTCGCGAACACTGTGTAATCCAAATTTGAATGATAACGTATTAGGGAACAAACTTTCTGCAAACTGAAGTCACCTAAATTCTGTTCGAACACAAGGACTAATTTCTGGCACTTGAATTTGATTTTGCCAATTTTCGGTTAGCGAAAAAGCGAATGAAATTAAGCGTTTTTCCTTAACAAAGGTTTGCGACTCGATATCGATAACGACAAAATAGGATAGTTGGCGGGGTCATCTTAAGTTTACTCACGCATATATTAGTTAATAATAGCTTATAAATTCGGTTCCTACGTGTCGAGTGAGTACTACCCAGGCGAGAGTACACGTGGTTAGTAGCGCGTCTTGTCGGGTGCGGCAGCCAGTCGGGGCGGCTCAGCAAGAAGCGCTATTTTTGAGTGACCCGGTCGAGTAAGAGGAGTGGAATCGCATTACCCTCTCCAGCACCACATATCCTAAACTGTCCGATAAGTCAGCTAGTCGGAGGCATCTCTTTGAGCAAAGTTCGACTGAATAGTAGTCGACCGATACTGCGCAGTTGTATTTAACGTTGTTCGTCAGCTTGTGTAATATAACCGGCAAGTGTTAGCGTAAATCTAAGGTCTAGGTTGAGGTAAGCAATTAACCCTGCAGTCGGCTAGCCAGTCGGGAGTCGGTTGTAACTCACAAGAGCAGTATTAGATTACCAGCTAACCTAAACAACGATAGCTCAAAACATAACCCATGAAATAAGGAACGTATTAGTCTAAATCTGAGAATCAGATTAAGGAATTCATATACTCCTACGGTTAGTCGAGGGTAGTCGTGCCAACTTCACAAGAGGAGTAATAAAACAGTTCGTAACGTAAAGGATAAAAGTAGGTATCAGAAATCGGGATTATCGAGTAACGAGCGATCAAGTGGCCGAGTGATAGTAAAAGCTAAAGTAACAGCGGAGTGAATTTCTAGGGGAGACATAGCAAGATCTGCAGCCGGAACTGTGCTAAAATAACCGGTGGAATCTTACTCAAAATACCTATATGGGCACTAAAGCCACGGCCGCGAATCTAAGCTACGTGCGATAAACATTGTGTGCCTTAACAATTTTATTATATTTTGAATAAACTATATATTTTAGCCAGGAGTTTGGTACATATTATATCTAAAATTGGAGTGATAGAGCGCGCCGGAACGCAAACTATAGGGCACGAGCACCGACGGTAGAGGTAGAAACGCGAGCCAGCGTACTTCCCCATCGGCATACTATTGGCCACACCTCGGACCGCACATCTTCAGGTGACGAATCCTGTCCCATTTTAATAACCGATAGCCGTCATAACGAATAATACCACCAACATCTGCCCCCATCAAAACAACTTAAAATAACATTTTTGTTATATTTTATGACTTTGATTGGGGTAGGGGTTAGATGGAGAATTTGTTATGACGAATATGGGGCATTAAATGGGGACGGGATTCGTCACCGAAGATTGTGTGTTTCTAGGTGTGGGCAGTAGAATGCCAGTGGAGATGCTCGGATGGCACATATTCTGACTTTTCATGGTCAGTATGTGAGCTTTATATTATGCGTAGCTGCGTGACTAAACTCTAATTACTCTTGCTTCAGACAAAGGCTTAGTAAAACGGTTATTGCAAAGATAGTATAAACAGTTAAAGCACAGTTATCGACCCGTGAGCTATCTTTATGGCACGATTCCTTAATGGCGCTACCACAAGATTACGCCTTGTTATCCACCAGTAACTTCCGCCTGTTCTGAACAAGGTACTATTTCGGCCACTGAGCACAGTTTGCTAACTCGTCCACACTTCAATTATCAGTAAGGTCAGGTTATGTACTATTTTATTACTCCTCTTGTGAGGTTGATACAACCGCTCCGTCTGGTTGACAGTTGACAGTTGACAGACGAGTAATTAAGTACATAAACCTAGGTCCTTAGATTATGCCTTGTTATCCAGAAGTATATAACTTCCGCCTGCTCTGAAGAAGGTAGTATTTCGGCCACTGAGCGCCCTTTTGCTAACTCTTCCCTACCTCTGTTAGCACTAAAGTTAGTGTTATATTTTATCTTTTTCAGTTGGGTAGGGGTTGGAATGGGATTTTTCTTTATGACGGCTATCGGTATTAAAAGGGGACGGGATGCGTCACCGGAATATTGTGTGGTAAGACGTGTGGTCATTAGTATGCCGGTGGGAAGTCAAGGATTGCGCGCGTCCTTCTTTTGCGTAATCAGTATTCGTGCCCTTTATTTTGCGTTGCGACTTGCCTCTAGCTCAGCTCGATCACACTGGTCCAAATACTTGAATATCAAACACGTAGCAAATAATGTTTATTGCGAAATCAAATAAAAGATTAAGGCACGACAATTGAGCTTTTGGTACCCGCAGGATGTGACAAGCGTCGGATATTTGCGCAATGAAGCTCCACCCGTAGGTTAATACGTATGCATGTACTATTCCTCGGTACCAATAATCTGTAGTCACACTATTTAAACCACCCGTTATTTTCGCCTGATTCAAATATCGTCAATGTTTTAACCACTGGTACTCCGACGAACGTGTCCCTAAATCTATTAGCGTTAGGATTGGGTTAGGTACTATTCTACTACGCCTCTTCTGAGGTTTATACGACCGCCCCCGAATGGCGGACGACGCACTTTTATGTAGGTACCTGCACCTAGGTCCTGAGATTAATCCTTATTTATGGGTTAAATTTGAGCAAGCACCGGTTACTTTATTCGTTTATTCGCACGTTTATTAGTTAGCTGTTACTTTATTAAGCTCTTGTGAGTTCATACAACAGATCTCCGAATGGCTGGCCAACTGCAGAGTTAATTAATTACTTAACCTGAGCATTAGAGTTACGCTAGAAAGTGCCGGATATGTTATGTTTTGTAGTAGCCACCGAACGGCTGGCTGGCTACCTTAAATGAACTGCGTAGTACCGGTCGACTGCTATGCAGTTGTACCTTATGTACCTTCTTCCTCCATAGGTAATGATCGTATGTATAAGAGATCGCGAGCTTGAACTTCTTCGATTTAATCGTTAACATAGTCAGCACCACTTTAGGAGGAGATTTCAGCCTCGTTGTTTCGAGGCCAGAGCAAGGTTGAAAAGAAAAAATAATTACGGCAGTATCGACAAAACATTTGACGCGTCAACCGTTGCTTGAAAGACGACAGTGATGGAGCGTTAACTACATCGAATGGAAGACTATTCCAGACCCGAACATCTCGATGGGCAAAGAAATGTCGTCTTAGATCAAGTCGCGGTATGTCAACAGTTTCAAGCTTATAGTTGTGGCCACGTGTCACATGATACCCTTTCACAAAGAATCTATCGACATCAAGATTTACGGCATCATGGAACATTTTATACACCAAGATCAAATCGCTGCGGATCCGTCGAGTTTTAAGCGACTGAAGATCAAAAAATGATAATCGATCCGCATAATTCCAATGCCGAACAGCTGGCAGTAATTTGGTTGCCAAACGTTGAACTCGTTCAATGTTTTCGATGTAACGAACAAGGCATGGGCACCATACATTTACGGCGTATTCTACATGATGTCGTATTAAGGCGCGATAAGGTGCAACCAAATCCGTTTGTTCCACTGCTGAATAGTTCGCCTAATCAAATTGATGACTCGAATAGCTCTGTGATAAACGACGTTACAGTGTTCGGAAAATTTCATAGTAGCACAGATGATGACACCGAGATCGTTAAGTTTTGTAGCGGGAGTTAGGACGTTGTCACAAAGAGAGTAAACTGACGTGGGATTGTCATAGCCGCAGTGCATAACGGTGCATTTTCCTTCGTTCACACAAAACCCCCATTCACGACAAAATTCAGATAGACCGTCAAGATCAAGTTGCAATGTGTCAAAACCACAATCAGAGTGTCCACCGTTTTTGATAACACGTCTAATAACAGTTGTATAGTTTGATAACAGTTAAAGTCTCTTACAATATAGGGACCCCGAATGGCTGCAGCGCACAGGAGAGATTTCAGGTTCTCGAATGGCCAAGAATAGTAGTTGGAATCTACTGGTGGTTTGAAGAAGTAATCGAATGCAACCCCTTACTCAATCGGTCTTCTCAAGAATAATACACCTTGTTGAGCCGCTCCCGAATGGCTGACTGACCAAACAATTGAAGCTACTACACACGGAGCCGCCTGTTCTGCTCGCCCTGGTTTTCTCACGCAACACTTTGGGCCAAAAGTATTACGTATTATTAATTGTTATAATACAGTGTTGCTCCTAATGCCTAGACATTATGGATTTTTAGTTGGGAAAATTAATATTATTGAAGTAATCATAACTTTTTAAGATACCTAAATGTATAATACGTCACTACTTAGCGACACTCTTGCCATAAATATTCCAATACGCCACTCGGATCCAAGCGAAATTAAAACGTTCAGCTCCTTATAATTTCCTGCACCAAGTTCCGGAAAGCCGAGTATAGGTCTTTCCTTTATAATGTCCGAGTATAAGCTTTTACAGCACAGTGCTATATGCCAAAAAATTCGCAACACTAAGTATCGTAGTTCTCCACATTCAATTCATTGCGTAACTATAAGTCTAAGTCCGAAAACGATCAGAAACACGTAAAACTCTAAGCCATGATCATAAAATGTGGTTCTCGTATCATAAAAAACTCAATTCAGAGCGAACATAAACACCGACTACATAAGCTGACGTAATAAAGCTAGCTCCACTAGCTAGGTAACCTTTCACTATTTAAAATTTAAAAATCATACATAACTATGCCAATGCATTTAAACTATCAAACCGCATATTCTAGGAGCCGAAAGTTAAAATTTCGAGATTGACCAAAAGTTAAAACAAAAAAAACTTAACTATATATACATTAGCTAGTAAGTGAAACGAGCGATTTTATGCAAATTAGCTAATGTATAAAAACTAAAATTTATAAAACTTAAATTTTTGTGAAAATTAAAAAGCTAGGGAACCATATAATACGTAAATAAAATATGAAAAACCCGAATTTTAAGGGTTTTGGCCCCCTAGCCCTCAGGACCACAGACAGATTATGTATATACTATTTTATTACTCCTCTTGTGAGGCTGAAACAACCGCCCTCGACTGATTTAGAATTACGCTATTACGCGCCAGTTATTTTGCTGTAGTTGCCCCCGACAGGCTGACGAACTACATAAGTAAAACTGTATAGTAGCGGTCGATTACTATTAAGTAGAATTTCGCTCAACTCCTAGGCCCCCTGGATGGTAATGAGGTAACAGAGTCTCGAGGCGGTTATACGAATCTGCACCCCTTACTCGCCCGTGTCTTCTCAATCAAGAATAGTAGCTACATCCTGCTGAACTGCGCCTGACTGGCTCACAAACCAACAAATTGCACTACTAACCGCTGAACCCACCTGAAACTTCTCTCCTGAGCTATTCTCACTCGACACTTGTGGCCGATCTTTCAAGTTATTGCTAACTATTACGTAGTTACTACGCTGTCGCTTCTATTACTATTATAGCCACTTCAAGGGAGCTAATATTACTAAGTTATATATCTATTAACAGACGTTAAGAATACTTATGTGTGAAGTCTTAGTACCCTGCAACTGCGTTCATCAACCCTCCGTTAGATAGATATATAGATAATATACGGACTAGATAGATAGATAATATACGGACTAGAAGTAATATGCGGAGACAAGTCAACTTGTCCGTTGCATCAGTCTGTTTAAACGCATAAACTGTATAATTTATATCATCATAGTTCCGTACATTATATATATTCTACATTCTAAAGCTTAGTATAGTGTATCTTATGGGTGATCCTTCCAGTGTTCCATATGTATCTTCCAAGCAACTTAATATCGTAGTTTTGACGCTTCGTTAGGTATCCTACACCAGAAATACAAGTCCAAAATCCATTAATTCAACGCAATTCTTTAGTGTTTAAGCAAACTCGTGTCCTTCGCAAACACCACATATTCAGCCAACGTGGAAAGCCAGATGAACTACGACTACTTTAATCCAACACTTCCGCTCAGTGTGTTAGCAGTTCAAAAGTCCAAAAACACACGCCGGCCACCAACGTTTTGTAACTAGGTAACTAAAACAAAAATAAGAAATACAAGTTAAAACATTGCATAATTCTTTACGCATAAACTAAGCAGCAGCTATATCTAAACGCTTAGCAACCAGACGTTACGATGATCAATAACAACTCGTAAAAGATTAAGCTAACAGCTAACTATAGCTTAGCTAATAAAATAAAAGAAAGAAAACATGCAAATTAGTAAAAAGAAAAATAACAAAATCTTAAATTATAAGAAATTAAGAATTGGGAAATTAAGTTTTTGGAGAGATTTGGACCCAAGAATTACTTAACAGTCCGGACACCTGATAGTTTACTTTAAAACCTAATCTGCATATTTTCATTTAATGTCTTATTTTAGCTAACATGTAGTTAGCTGAGTTCTATGCTGCTTTTCAGTTTATCAGTTGCTGTTTTTTCGCCTGGACAAGTGTTGTTGAATTAGACGTCAGGAAACGGGCGTAAAAGAATTATGGTGATCGTTGGTTTTACATTAGAGGATCTAGTTCCTGTTTATTTTGTGTAAAGAATTACGCTTAAGGTTAGATTAAGATTTGTTTTTTTAAGATTGACATTGGATTAGTATGTGGCATAGTAGCCTGGTCTAGCAGTGACGGTTGCGTTTCGTGAGCGTCGATACGGTTGTTTAATGTTTCACAAGCCGCTTTGGAGGTTTATATTGATCGTTTCTAGTATTAATAGTTATATATAAGCGTAAAGAATTATGAATTAACGGGTTTCAAGGGTTACGAGCTTGGTTTTCATATTTTATGATTTTTGGTTAAAGAATTCCCTGCTCTTGGCTCAGAATCATCACAAATAGATACTTCAACCTTAATTAGTAATAACAGTAATATTAAATTTCCAAATAAAAACTAGACCAAATAGTTGCTAGTACTGGTGATAACGTATCAGCTAAGTAATAGTTCAAAATATCGGCGTAGTGTCGAGTGAGCTATTCCCGTGGAGTTACTTGGTTGGGCATAATTGCCAGAGAATAACTGGGATGAGTAAGGGGCATGGATTCGGATAACCCATCGAGCTATCCTTATTTCCAATTACCACCTAGCGGTCAGCCGCACCGGGGACCGGAGGAATTGAGAAAATAATTGGATAGTAGTCGACCACTACTAGTCAGTTCTTATTATAGCGTAGGTCGGGGCGCGTACATCAATATAACGGCGGTACTAGTGTAATTCTAAGGAACTAGGAACAGGTAATCAAATAATCCTGCAGTTGTCAGCCATCCGGGGGCGATTGCTCCTGCAGTTGCCAGCCATCCGGGAGCGATTGCATCAACTCACAAGAGCTTTAATAAGCTATCAGCTAACCTAACTCTTAATTATTATTTATCACCGAAGTTAACGCGGTATGCCAGCCATCCATGTTAGTGTGCTTAGGAAATCGTGTTTGTGTTTCGATGACATTACCATATTTTTAACTTCGTATTGGGAACATTTATTTAACTGTATGATAATAACCAAGTGCTTCATATTTAGGGGTCAAAGGCAGCAGAAGTGCGAGTTCTTTAGAAATGAGCATTTTTGGTCATACCGTTTCCGAAAAAGGCTTAACACCGGGTTCCAAAAAATTGTAGTGTCAGCATAGGTGTGGGGTAAGTATGGGCGAGGCTAAACAAATGTCTCCTTCGTCTCCTCAATTTTTACTAATTATTTTCTACGATTTGTCCTTAACATTTTTGTTATTTTGCTTGCAAAATTTTCCGCGAGCCTTTGGGTGGAGGGTCCGGTCTTTAGGGGCTAACCATTTTTATGGGCACCTATGCACTAATATAGCTAAAAGTGCTAAGTGTAAACACACAACAGACGTAATTACAGTCACGGTCGTAATCGATAGTTAAATAAACTAGTATCTCGCAAGCGAGGTTGAAAAGGTGTGAGCGTATTTCATCTATTGTTGCCATTATGAGCTGCGATTTGTAACAGGCATTGAATTTGATATATACCACGGTAAGACCGCTGGAACCCCTAAATGACCTATAATGCAGGTCTGGTAGAAGTTAAAGATAGATGTTATGCATTTTGCAAAATCTATAATAATAACTTATCTGAAGCTCTGAAAACAACACAATAACAATAGTGACAATAAACAAAGTTCAAAAATCGGATTCCCTGACTGTCGGCCCTAAATCACTTCAGCCCTTGTAAAAATATGGAACAGCTATTTTGGATTTAGGTGATCTACCATTTTTTCATCGTATTGAAAAACTTATATACCTACCTCGGATACTTTGGAAAACAGTTGATAGATATCACTGTGTAAACCTTTATTTTGCAGCAGAAATTATTCAGCCTCGTGTTTCAGTTATGGTTTACCTTGTTAGCTATTTTTGACCGGAAATAAAAAACTTTTATTACAAAATACGGTACAGAGATATCCAAAGAACATGAAACTAGTACTCCGATTCCGGTAAAGATTAGTCGAAACCAAAACCGGAACCGGAATTCCAGTTATTCCTTGATATTGATGTACCATTCTTGATGGGGTTCTGACGTGCCTTTGGCAATAAGGCGCTCTTTGGGTCAAGTCTGACATCGATCTTGGGGGTGAAGAGAATATATTATATATTAATGTAATATATGACATATGTTTGTTATGTAATGTTTTTACATATATGTGTCGCTTTATATTGGGTCAGTATTGCTGTATTCTACGACTGAGACGGAAAAAATGGCAGAACTCACTAAAATTGCACCTTAGGTTGGTCTTAGATAAGAATTTCTCGGGGTTGAGATCAAACATTTAAGGGGTCAAAGTTCCAGGCGAGGAGGGTTGGCGAAAAAAAAGGAGCGGCAGCCGGACATGAGTAGTAAGGAGGTAAAGTTTCCATGGCGGGATGGGTTGGCGAAAAAGGTGTCAGCGGCCGGACATGGGGGTAGGCTTCCCTATGGCGGAACAAACAGGCTGCATGGGAATCGTGTTCGGCGACCGTAAAACGCCTGACACAACATGGAAAGGTATGGTATTGTCGAGTTTGACTTTCAGTTACAAAGTCGTCGTATTCAGCATCCTTCATAACCTAATAGACGCTGGTTATAAAGTCAAAACCCGCAATAACATGCCGAAATTTGAAAAATTGATATTACTGTCGACTTTTGCGATGCGAAGTTTGTGTGGGGATATGTGGGCTGCAAAACATTAGTACATGTATTTCCAGATTTGGCAAAAGAACCCTTAATACAAGATTTTTGAAGATTTTAAATCGGAAGATGTGGTCGGAGGTTCGTGTTTAACAAAAGAACACGTCAAATCACTTTTGCTATCGAATAAAAATTATATCTAAATCCAGCTATCCGAGGATGGGTTACGAGTGACACAGGCAGACAAAAAGAAATTTTCACGATCTTTTACCTTAGCACTCTCAGTTTAAACTCCGTACACTTTGATCGTTCCTTTTGAATAACTATAATACGCTGGTGATTATGCACGCCGGTTTCGATTTTTAGAGGGTTTATTGTTTTGTTATAATATAAATTTTCAGCAATTTATTCTATTGCTGTCACTTTTAACACAAGATATTTCTTGAGATTTCGGTTTTTAAAGAAAAGGTTTCATCGTACTATTGGCTTAGTAGCAAATTTTGGAAGCATGCATTCATTTGCGCTGCAGTATTACGATAGCACTGCCTTAAATTAAGCTCATTTCAATGTATTTTTGTGCCTGTAGCAGTTTATCTTTTAGATACCTCTATAGAGATATTAAGGCATATAAGGTTCATCCGTGGTGATTTAAAATGAGGTACGTGCAATTATATTGCTCTTGTTTCTGTCAAAACACATTCTTTAACCTGATAAGAATTGTCTGGCCCAAATATCATACCTGTTCACGTATTTAATGAATTTTGAAAGTTTGATATATTTATGTTTACAATTGTTTCTACGTTTCTTCGGACACGATATGCCGCATCGAGCTGTTCAAACTTCATTCTTAATTTATGGTCAGTGACATTTCGTGCCAGCCGCTTGCATATCCATATTCGATTACTACCTCGTGATTATTCGATGATGAAACTGTAGAGTACTTACACGTTTGGTGGTAGTGCTGGCGCTGACCGAACCGATCCATAGACATTTTTGACTTGAACTCAAAATTCATAAAAAAATTCACAAAGTTAAATTTGAAAGTCGAAGTTTCTGGAAAATTCCTTAACATATATACGTATATGTTACAATACATTTATTTAATCACGGTGTAAGTACAACTGCCTTTAAAGTAAGTCTCAGCTGTTTTGGTACTCCGTTGGACAAAGGACTTTTCACTTAGTGGGTCCGAACCGAATGATTTGTTCAAGTTGCATCACTCTTTGGTGGTTGTTTTGACTCATTAGTATGTGAACGATGAATCTGTCATCTTCTAATGTTATAAAATACAAATTGGATGAAATATCTTTTTCTAAGTGAAAGTTGTTTTGGACTCAATTAGCGGAAAACAGATTTAAGTTTATACCCTTGATGCTGTCCAATAATTTTGGTTCCCACGGCATAACGTTAACGCCTTGATTGTTTATTCAAAATTTGATTGCACTGTACCGATACTCATTACGGCGCGTCGTAGGTCCAAATTATTCCAATTTTTGTAATCTGTATTTATGACATTGTGGTTGGTTTAGTAATATAAAACAGTTTCGAAAAGTAGCTATTTATATCGTTAGCATTTGTAATACGCACTATATAGCTGCGGAGGTTTTATTGGCACGGTGGTTGTAATTTGAGTGTACATATGAACCAAAAATCTAAGATACCTACTTTATATTATTTCGTCTAAGACCTGTTTTTGTAACAATAATGACGCATTCAGCTTGTAACAAACACCGATATTTCAAATTGAGGAAATTGCGATAGTATGTTACGTGGGTCGGAATTATAACATGTTCCATAACCCCAGTGTCATAATATATCTTTAAACAAATGAATAAGTACGTATAGAAGTATTATAAAAACAGATCATGGCTTGGTGTATATATTCATTGACTTGCAACGTTAAAACTGTGGAGTTTTAAACGATTTAGCCGACAAAATGATTATATGACCTGTAGCAATAGAAAGGCTAGAAATGCAGTAAAAACTGTTATGAATTATATATATTTACCTTATACAGTTCATTACAAGCTCCGCGTTGATTTCGAGACTATTATAGACGCCACGTCCTACAACTAACGTCAAAATTTGTGTAGGGTGTACACAGTTAGGAAAATAGTAAGCTTATGCTATGCTATCAGGGAAAATTTATCATTTACGACACTAAACTAACACAAAGCTTAAGCCATAGGTTTTCAATGTATATGTCCCAGGGGATAGATGGTTCCGGCTGGAGGAGGATATGTCAAACGTCGTAAAGTTTTGGAATTTATCGAAACTATTTTTTGCTACTTTTCCTCAGTTTTTGCCGCAAATTTTCCCCAACAATTTGTATCAAGTTTTGTTAGTTTTCTTAAACGTTTGCTTACGCCCTTGAGGGGGTGCCTCCTCACCGGTATAACTCCCATTACCCTCCATCCTATAGATACATGTGCTTTGAACGTAATAGAGAGGCGTAATAGGTAACTGAGTTTTCCAAATAGGGAGGCGGGAGCCGGCCAGGTATTTCCACCTCCTTGCAGGTTCCATCATGTTCATGCCCCTAGGTAAATTTTTGCCTCCAACAGTTCATGCCCCCAGCTCTCCCAGGTACTTTTTTTGTATGACTAAAAAATTGTTCAATTGTTTTTCGGTGGGTTCAAAAAATATACCAATTCTTTCCGATTTTGACAAAATCCCTAATTTTTTGTTTTGACGTTCTCTAACAGTTTCAATTAGTCACCACACTTCAACTGAGGACCCCCACCCGGATGAACTGGGGGAACTACTCCTCATGTATTTTCCGCTCTCCCCATTGTCCGCTAAGTAATCAAATGGAATTCTCTAAAAGGTGGAAACCATATGATGCTGTGGAAAACATGTGATGCTGCTGTCAGCTAAGTTGTCTATCTTGTGAGCATTAAATATTAGAAAAGTTACCTCTGTAAGCTTAGCCGGTCGCTTGAACTCGCATTGGACATTTTGCTGCTCACTGGACATGGCAATCTGCACAATCGCCCTTTGAAGCTAGGAACGTCTCTCAACAGCGCCTGTGATGCCTGCAATAATGCAGTTAGCTAATACTCTTATTAACAGTGTCCAAGCAGGTGATCCTGTGGGAAATAAAATTTGGGATTCGATATTTTGGTTTCCAACACTGGTATGTATATACGTTTAATATATACAATTATTTTTAGCAACTTGCGGCTTCAAAAGCGGCTAGCAGCAGCTGTTCTTAAATGCGGGAAGAAAAAAATATGGCTGGATCCCAATGAAACTAATGATATTTCAAATGCTAATTCCCGTACGTTTGTAGGAATCTGGTTTAGCTTTTAATTGCTTTATTGAGATTATTGAGATAGGTTTCCTTCATAGACACATTTTGTATATTTGTTTCCTAGTGAGGCTGTCTCACTGTAGAGTTGATTTAGTCATTTTAAAGACATTATATGTTTCCTCAATACGGCAATAATCATTAGGCTGTGTGGTGTGCTAACAAATGAAGCCTAAAATATAGATTAAAGATACAAGGTGGAATATTGAGGAGTGACGACAAATTGTTTGTTATGGCCCGAAGCTTACCTTGGGTGCAATGTGTAGAACAAAAGGCTACGCAGTTCTTGTTCTTGATTGTTCAATAGTTGGCCGTTGTTTTCTGAATTATATTTTGCCTGCCTCGCCTAGTATCACGGCTGCGGCCGCGTCATACACTCAAATCATGCTAAAATTTTCAATTGCCATGATTCTTTCCATGACTATCTGTGTTTGCATCTTTTATCCTAAGTGAAAGATATTGCTTTTAAATAATTTTAAGGAAACTATGCCGCCTTCATTGATTGTGATATATTTATCTCAGGATATGTCAATTTCAATACTACAGTTTATTGTAGATTCCGACCAGTTTAATGTTACTAAAATATATTCCTAAAATTCGAATTCGAACCCTGCTTATAAAATTTACATCGCGCGTAGGGATTCGCATGAGGGAACGCTTTTTTTAATCGAAAATATATTTATGTCGCATAAATATTTGTATATTTGCCTTAAATTTCATTACATCCAATCCGGTAGTATCACGGTTATAATCGTTTCTATTATATTCGATTATAATTCTAGTTTTGATTATTTCAGCCGTGCGCTAATTTAGGCGACAAAGCTAAAACTATATTGGCAACATATTTATTTGCACCGTGCGTTTGGGTCCTAACCTATGGTATCTTATATTTGGAGTGCATGCGCCGATGTCACGCTGTCTTGATTCGGGTTGTTGTAGAGTTTTTCTTATATGAAGTGTGTGTGATGTGTAGATTTTATTTATTATCTAAACTTCCTGCCGTTTTGTTTTACATTTGTAATTTGCAATATGCGCTTGACAGGCCTGGTCATTGAATTTTCATTCTTGGTGGTTCAATCACGGTTCTTTAGCATACCTGGAATCGATAAATATTAGCAAGCAATGTCGACATGTAGACAACACCATTTAATTCGCTAATCTGCGATCACGGTAACATCATAGAGATGATCTGTATCCAGATCGACCCATTCTGGGCCAGCCATGACCAGTCAGTAACTGAGTCTACTGATGCGAAAATCAATTCTATATCTTCAAAATTCACGGAAATCTAGGTTGTGTGAACTAGAAGTAAAGACGCAATTCATACCCAGGCTGCCTAAAAACTAAAATTTATTTTATTTTGTCCGTATTGTATTGCAAGCTACGTACAATATTCGTTGGCTTAATTCGATACAAGATGGTAATCATTAAGACAATTTAACTTGTTTTACATTTATTGTATATAATTTATTGCAGGCCAGAACATTCGGCGTTTAGTAGAAGATGGGCTAATTATTAAGAAACCAGTGGCGGTGCATTCCAGAGCTAGGACTCGGAAAAACGCTGAAGCTCGCCGAAAGGTAAATATTTTACTACCTTCTCGCTAAAAATTTTGCCAAGGTGCATGAACGGAATGCCCCATGATACGAACTGGTGCCGCGGGAATTTGTCAGTGGGCATGTGTTGGCGGTGCTTTTCGTTGATCCGGGGGCTTCGAAATCTTAAAATTACTAAAACCAGTGTTTTTAGCGAACACTCGATTTCCTGAGTATAGAATTTCTTCATTAGTTTGGTTATCTATTGCGTGCAGAATAACTGAAATGATCTATATAGGATTTTCGATATGCGGAATACGATGCCTTGGTTGTCTAAACGTCACCTCTTATATATATTTAATGTTTTCTCAGAGGTTTTCAATGGGTTTAAGAGTACCCAACCCGATTCACAAAATTAGTCTTTCTTCAGATGTTTGGTTGCAATGATTCTGTAGACGGCACCATGAATGGCCAATCTAATATAGGGTTTTCGGTACGCCAGATATGACGGTTTAGGTATCTAAGGACCAGCACGAATACTTCAGACGTTTTCGATGGGTTTATGATTGACGAGGTTTTAGTACATTCATTGGGTTAAGGTTCCAAAGGTTTTAGCGTGATGTATACAAACACACGACCAGGTACAGGTGATAACATAAAATGACTTTTATAAATGAAACCACGATCTCCCCGCTTCACCCACGCATGCGAGACAATAGTATAATCATTTAAAGAGAGAGCGCAGCGAGCCAAAACTTAAAAAGTTCGTTTTGGCTGCGCCACGGATAAGTGGTCTCTGAATATATTGATTTTCTTAGTTTTTGTTTAACTCGTAATAGAATCTAATTTCGTATGTAGCTTTGTTATTGCTGCTTCAATTATCTCCTGCTCAAGGTCTTACCAAACTGATGCAAATTGCAAGTTTTGTTAAAATTCTTTCCCAAAGGTGTTACATCAAAACAAGCATTCATTCTCATCCATAAAACTGTAAAATTTGCTCGTTGAGAGGTACAACATTGCAGTACATTAGTTTTGTTGGTGGAGCAGCTATTTGTGATATATGGGCTATAGTTTAAAAAACAGCCCAAAAACTGACATTTTGTAAAATTTTGACTACAATAATTTTTTGCTTGTTGAAGGTGAACGATGAGGCATTTTGGTTTTGTTGACTTTTAAGTATGCGGTCTCCCCGTCGTGTGGCTGCATAGGTAAAGAATCATCCACAATATTGGCAGCAAAATAGTAAAATTTGAACAGTTTTTCGACTTAATATTAGTTGTACTTAGATGGCTAGAGTGGGTATAGGTTTTCGGGGTTTCTGAATACGATAAACACAATGATAATCGTGTGGTAACCACGTAGCGCGGCAAATGCTTCTCTGTTCTCTGTCTGATCATATGAGGAAGAAACAAAAGGGTTTTGGTATTGAAGGATACTGAAAATTGCTGATTAAAGTTTTTGTGTTGATGGTATATTGTTGTTCTTCTTACAACCTCCCTGGGAGAGACTTAGCAAGCTTTATCCAGAACCTTGGAATTTTTATTGAGCACGAATTAGCTAAACTCGTACGTGAATCGGGATATAGCTGGTTTGGACTTGGCTAACCACGATCCAGACATTCAGCGCTCCTTTCAACCTCCATCTTCGATTTTGTCCAAGGGGACCAGCGGATTCTTTGATTTCGAATACTATAAACCTTACACTTTTCCGTATAATGTGATAAACAATGGTTTTTGCGCTTCTAACATATATTCATTCTACAGTGATTTTATTTTTATTACTATCGTGGGTTCTCGTCAAAATAGATCGTCATTGATCGACAAAATTGCTATTTTAACGCGTGAAATTTTTTTTGCTGTTTTAGCAAGAGTAATTAATTGTTTCTTGATAAATAATCCAAAAATTGCTTCCAACAAGCTGTGAACTGAGTTCCATTTACTTTGTATTCTAAATTTGAAGGAAATGGTTATTGAACTGGTTCTTAAATTTTTCGTTAAAGTAGATAGATTTTGCTAAAATTACCCAAATTGTTCCATGTTAGTTTATTTACAGGATTTGGTGCAGTCAGATATATTTTTGTGTCTATTTTAGTCTCGATCGATAAAATTGATTATTTTCGGTGGAATAGCTTCTTTGGTGGCCACATATTTATTATAGATCGTCAAATTTGATATTTTAAGGTCTGAAAATCCCATTTTAGGAAGTGTAATTTGTTGTTTCTTTTTGATATAATCGAAAAATTGCTTCCAGCAAGCTGTTAAACATGTTCCATTGACTTAGTATGCTTAGTTTGGAGGTGATAGATATTGAACTAGTTTTTAAAATTTTCGTTAAAGTACCTAAATTTTGCTCAAATTACCGAAATTGCTCCATGTTAAGCTATTTAGAGACTTTGGTGCAGTCAGAGGTGGTATTTTTGTGTTTAGGTTAGTACCAATATTCATTATTTTCGGTGGGAATAGTTACTCTGGTGGCCGTATAGTGATCATCATAACTGCTATTTTAAGGCGTAAAAATATTTTTTGCTATTTTAGCAAGCGTAATTTGTTGTTTATTGATGAATAATCGAAAATTGTTTCTAACAAGCTGTTAACAATGTTCAATTAACTTTGTATGCTGAATTTGAAAGCCATGAATATTGAACTGGCTCTTAAATTTTTCGTTGAAGCATCTAGAGTTTGCTCAAATTACCCAAATTTCTCCTTGTTAAGCCATTTAGACGCTTTAGTGCAGTCACATGTGGCGTTTTGTGTCTATTTCAGTCCCAATAGATAAAAAGTATTTTCGGAGGGGATAGCTACTATGGTGACCATATATTTAAGATCGTCAAAATTGTTATTTTAAGGCGTGAAAATACATTTTGTTATTTTAGCAAGAGTAATTAATTGTTTCTTGATAAACAATACAAACATTATTGCTTCCAACAAGCTATTAACTATGTTCAATTTACTTTGTATGCTCAATTTGAAGGCCATGGATATTGAACTGGTTCTTAAATTTATCGTTAAAATAGCTTGATTTTGCTCAAATTACCCAAATTACTTTATGCTAGACTATCTAGAAGCTTTAGTGCGGTTAGATGTGATATTTTTGTTTCGGTTACGGTCCCAATAGATACAATTATTTTTGGCGGAAATGGTTACTATGGTGACCAGATATTTATCATGGATCGTCAGAATTGTTATTTTAAGGTGTGAAAATAATTTTGCTATTTCAGTAAGAGTAATTAATTGTTTCTTGATGAATAATCCAAAAATTGCTTCCAGCAAGCTGGTAACCATATTCTAATGACTTTGTTGTATGCTCAGTTTAAAGACCACGATTATTGAAATAGCTGTTATATTTTTGTTAAAGTAGCCATGGTTTTGCTTAAATTACCCAAATTGTTCTGCGTTAGGCTATTTAGAGACTTTGGTCCAGTCAGGTGTGGTATTTTTGTATTTAGTTTAGTCGCAATAAATGGAAATAGATTATTTTCTGTGGGATTAGTTAGTCTGGCGACCATATGGTAACCATTGTCGAAGTGGTGATTTTAAGACCTGAAAATGACTATTTTAGCCATTTTTGTAGGTTAAATTTAGTTATTTCTTGATGAATAATCAAAAAATTGCTTCCAACAATTTGTTAACCATTTTACATTGAGTTAGGATGCTTAGTTTGGAGGTGATAGATATTGCGCTGGCTGTTAAATTTTTCGCTAAAGTGGTTATATTTTGCTCTAATTACTCAAATTGCTTCATATTAGGAATTGAGAGGTTTTGGTGCAGTCAGATGTATTTTTGTTTTCATTTTTCTTTTTTTTATGAAAAATTAGGTTGACTAAAGGGAAAAATTGCCCTTAATGGGCAAGGAAAGTGTGAAACCCCTGTGCATTATTTAAAAGTATTTCATTAATTGTAGTTCCGACATCAGTGTTATGTATGTTGTGTCTCGCAAAGTGATTCAGATTGGTAAAAATAGGTGTTTTGTTGAAAAAATGGGCCCGAGTTAAGATATAGCCTACGCAATTATGAAAATTTATTATTTTAAACTTAAAATTGACAGTGGCAGTGATTTTTGTCTCTTGCCAATAATTTTATATATTGTGTTACACAAAGTGATATAGATTTGCGAAGAATGGGTATTATTGTTGAGAACAGTGTTTTGGGGCTGCGTTATAGGCATCGCAGGGTATTAAAAATCGTCATTGTAAAAATTAGCAACTTCTTAGTTATAACCTGTATTACGTATTGTTGTCAATGTAACAAACAATCTTTGAATCATAGGGGTTTTCTTAACCTAGTCCAGGGTCATTTTAACGTCTGAATGCATCATTAAAATGATTATTTATTCTCTTTGAAAAAATCCAAATATAACAAGAGGGAAGCACCAGGGGTTTGAGTTTCCCAGCCTAGTCTAGGAGGGATTTTATCCGATGGATATATTATGAAAACATTTATCACTAATAAAATTCACCATATGATAGGTACATAAAAGGGGTCTCACCTATCGGCTATTCCACGGTCATTTTAGCGAATGCACCATGTTTAACATCATTTTTCCAAAATAGCTAAAGCACAAATTTACCGAAAGCGTTTTATCAGTACTCTGGATGCCATTACAATTTCAGCTTCACCACTATTATAATGAAACAGCGCCGTTGCGCTGCTGAATTGCGCACTTTCAAAACGTAATGCCCATATGACACCAGCTATGGTAACCTCAAGGGCGGAATTCAAGGAATTCATTTTTTTTCGGTCAATCCATAGAAGCTACGGAACTTAGCAAGCTGCATGAGCGCTTCACAGGATGTGTTCTGACCCTGCCGAATCGGTTGCGTACGTAGCCTAGGTGGTACTACTTTTGATGTACTCAGGGAGGTTGGCTGCGTCACCTGCTCGCAGGCCGAAGAGACCGTACCACTATTCATTATGCTAGTTCCAAATCTGTGTTATCAACGGCGGCGGGGAGATTTTGGTGAAATCTGGTATCGCATGAGTCATACTTACCATCTTGTCGCAGATATATAAATAATCCTATATATACTTATATATTAAATTATATTAATTTATTATTTCATCTAAATAATTTCCTATAAACATATAGTTTTTATTAAATTTATAACTAAGTTATTAATATTTACTTAGTACATATATAAATATAAATTTATTATAACTTTAATATTAACTGATAAATACATGCGCCAGCAGTACGGGCTTTAAAATTCGTAAATGTTGCCAATTGTTACATGGTAAGGGTTAATCTGCCTTGTAACGATCCAAAATGCATCTGTTACAATAATACTCATTTTTCCAACACAAGAAGCATTTTTCCAAGGGGCTTCTTTTCCTTGCCCGTTAAGTGCAATTTTACCCTATAGTTAATTAAGAAGCCTAATTTTTCAAACCTGACGAAATATAATTTGAAAATATCTTCAAGTCTTAATATATATACGCTATAGTTGACAATGTGTAACCATGCTAACGAATCTTAATCTTGAACATGCTTGCAGAATTGGTGTGGTGTTTTGTTAAACGACGCTGTCATTCGTAATAAAACTTAAAATTATTTTTACTTGAACAGGGACGACATATGGGGTACGGCAAACGGAAAGGCACTGCCAACGCCCGCATGCCTGAAAAAATATTATGGATCCGGCGAATGAGAGTTCTTCGAAGGTTATTAAAGAAATATCGGGAAGCAAAAAAGATTGACAAACATCTGTAAGTGAATGGCGTAATTTTCATTGTAGTAGCAATACAGTTACAATCAGAATTAAGTGCTCAAAAATCGAACGAAGTTTAGCTCGATTTCGATCGTTCTCGTTTAAACGAAAATCGATTAATTTAACGAAGTTGAACTGCGTTCAAATAGATTATTTAATCCATAATATCTAGTTCGCGGGGTAGGTGGTGTAGGAAGGAAACCCCTACCCTCCCTCACCGCACCTATTTATCCGCCTGTATTCAGCTTATCTCCAAAATGAGGCTCCAATCGTTCGGATGTCCGTAGGTACAATTTTCTGCTGTCTTTGGTGGCTTTAAGCAGGATCTCAACTCCGCCAAAGTCGCCAAGCTACATCCGCAAGGCACATTCCATACCGAAAGTACCAAAAGCCTCCACGTAGCGAGTGATCGTCCATGTGGTCGTTTCATGCAGTCGGCGAATTTGCCCAGGGAAGTTACTTTACGAGACGATGCCCCAGATGAATTTTTGTTGAAATAAAAAAATTATTTTAATAAAAAATGTTTGCGTTTAATTTAACTAATTTCGATTAAACGAAGATCGATTGATTTTGTTTACGTTTAATAATTCTGATTGTAACACTAAGCAGTAGCTTGTCTCATCGCCATGGTGGTGGATTCAGAGTGTTGAATGTGTAATTTAGAGATACGTACACAGCAGAGAATAACCAGAACCGTCCATTTAAGCCGGAACTGGAACCTGGTCTTCGAAACTTATATATAGTAAAAAGGTGAAGAAATAAATGAAGGTACAGCAGATTTTATATGTACTAAAAATAACTTTTACATTAAACTTAATGTATTGCGATGGCATTATAGCCTCTATGGAAGTTTGAAGAGACTGACGAACCTGATAATTTATATTTATCGATCAATATGTTGGTTTTTGGACCCCCGAACCAAAAAATACCATCTTTAAATAAAGCCTTGGCCAAATTTCCCATGGCTCTTTCAGTTATCTCCAAATCTCAATCTTTACTTAGGGCACTCAAATTCAATGTGCTTGTAACTAAACATGCTTGCATGGAGCGTAGAGAATGTTATTCTGTAACTTGAAATTATGTGTATATATGGTTATAAAAGAAAATAAAGGAATGTATACTATAATTTTCTGATCAGTGGACAGAGACATTATGTGGCCTGCCCTTGGGCAACCAGTGTCCGTCAACTAGATGTTTATGGTGATAACTTTCTGATCAGAATCCTATAAATGATACAAACAGTTATAATGCTCGTACAGTTTCAATAGATACAGTTTATTGCCAAGAGCGCGGTTCTGGCTGCTTTGCAGACATGTTATGTATGCATGTATGCTAGCATGTATTGTAGGAGACGAAACATCTTGAAATTGTGAATAAGGTAATAAGGCAATAAACATTTTATAAAGCATAATTATCATGCCGAGGGGAAGCCTGTAAAATATATATGTAACGAACTGGGGTGCAGCCATGTCGGGGAATTTCCCGTAGTTTTGGGCCTGAGTGATAATTTTGTCTTTCATGGGTGTACGGGTATGTATGCTCATAACTTGGATCTGTAACACGGTCCTCGAAACTATCTCGAAATACTTGTAAGAACTGAAATGGGGGTGCCCAGAAGCGAGAAAATCGACTTTTTCCGGATAAACGCGATATTTTTACTAAAAACGCCCATCACCTCCCCCCTTTCCCGAAAATGGACGGAATTTCTATTTTCATGTCTCCAGAAAATTCGGTGATGGGTCATTTCACGCTACGATGACCTTTTGTTCGGGGGGGAACTGGATATTTTGGCCAGTAGCACATAAACGTGCAAGGAACTGGTAAAAATGTTATTTACGCTAGGAAGCGTCATTAGTTAGCTAGTTTAAACAAAAAATTTTTCGGCTTCACGCATGCCGTAAGAAGCTGGACATCCACATAAGTCCCAAATTGACAAAAATCGTAATGACTAATTTTACGACCTCTTTTTTTCGGGTAGTGTCGTGGCTCCGTGTTCGAAGTTATGGCCCAAATTCTTTTCTATGCAGGATTAGTCAGGTCTACACAACATTTTTAATTGCACGATTTTCAAATCTACTCCAATCATAGAGAGTGACAGCTGTCGATATGGCATGAACCCCAGTTTTAACCCCCCCCCCGACCAAATTCTTTTTTTGGTCATTGCTCGTTACTTATGCATGATACATAAACGTTGTTCATATATCATACCTGTTCCCTGGGTACCTTTTGAAAAAAATATTAGCCCAGGTGCTTGCTGTTACTTCCCCAGCGCTAGGGTCAAAAGGTCGATTTTAGCACATTTTATTACCCCCCCCCGACCGTTGCTAGTTAGGGGTATGGTGGAGTCAATAGAAGTCAATTATTTGTCTGGTATGGTTCTTTCCAATCACGAAGCGAATGGTGAAACGACCTGAGCTCTATCTCGGGCCCGACCTGTTGATCTCAGGCTTTTACCCACCCGCGACCACCACCAAAATGTGGAAAAATCGAACATATGATGTTATTTCGAGGAAATTTCACGCTTCTGGTTCATAATACATTATGGCAATACGTTTGGACGACATATGTCGCAAACTTATTTTTTGAAAAAATTCTAAATTTACCCCCCCCCCCCGACCATGGTCTCAGGCATGTACACTGGCAGTTGATATGGGCTGCCATTTTGTACCCCTCATAGTGGAAATTGTGGTATAGAATATCTTACATACCGTTTTCAAGTTAACTATGCTGGTTAAACACGGTCGAATTGGCCATTTCACATTTTTAGCCCCCCAACCACTAGCTCTTCCGGCATTCTAACATATCTGGCAAAGGGTATGTTTTGAATTTTTTTGCATAACACTTCCCCCAGGCTAAACTATCGATATAAATAGCTACCGTTTATGGTCACTTCGTTTCCATTTAATAACCGGTATAAATTGGCACCGCCGTGTTTTAAAAGTGTTAAATTTGACCCAAGTATAGGCACAAAAAGCTTAATTTTTGACATACGGAGTTCCGCATAACGTCATTTTGACCGCGCTGACGGGCTGCACGAGATACGATCACAAAATCGAGGCTAGATGCAACCTGAGCATACCAGAGGCCATTTTATGGTACCTTCCTGAGCGACAGGGGGTGGTATTTGGGAAGCCATAGCATAAAAACGCTTAAGCAATACGTAATCTTACGAATGCCACACA